>OZ025217.1:10322754-10385254 GCA_964019055.1 Anthopleura xanthogrammica
TGGATGGATGGATGGATGGATGGATGGATGGATGGATGGATGGATGGATGGATGGATGGATGGATGGATGGATGGATGGATGGATGGATGGATGGATGGATGGATGGATGGATGGATGGATGGATGGATGGATGGATGGATGGATGGATGGATGGATGGATGGATGGATGGATGGATGGATGGATGGATGGATGGATGGATGGATGGATGGATGGATGGATGGATGGATGGATGGATGGATGGATGGATGGATGGATGGATGGATGGATGGATGGATGGATGGATGGATGGATGGATGGATGGATGGATGGATGGATGGATGGATGGATGGATGGATGGATGGATGGATGGATGGATGGATGGATGGATGGATGGATGGATGGATGGATGGATGGATGGATGGATGGATGGATGGATGGATGGATGGATGGATGGATGGATGGATGGATGGATGGATGGATGGATGGATGGATGGATGGATGGATGGATGGATGGATGGATGGATGGATGGATGGATGGATGGATGGATGGATGGATGGATGGATGGATGGATGGATGGATGGATGGATGGATGGATGGATGGATGGATGGATGGATGGATGGATGGATGGATGGATGGATGGATGGATGGATGGATGGATGGATGGATGGATGGATGGATGGATGGATGGATGGATGGATGGATGGATGGATGGATGGATGGATGGATGGATGGATGGATGGATGGATGGATGGATGGATGGATGGATGGATGGATGGATGGATGGATGGATGGATGGATGGATGGATGGATGGATGGATGGATGGATGGATGGATGGATGGATGGATGGATGGATGGATGGATGGATGGATGGATGGATGGATGGATGGATGGATGGATGGATGGATGGATGGATGGATGGATGGATGGATGGATGGATGGATGGATGGATGGATGGATGGATGGATGGATGGATGGATGGATGGATGGATGGATGGATGGATGGATGGATGGATGGATGGATGGATGGATGGATGGATGGATGGATGGATGGATGGATGGATGGATGGATGGATGGATGGATGGATGGATGGATGGATGGATGGATGGATGGATGGATGGATGGATGGATGGATGGATGGATGGATGGATGGATGGATGGATGGATGGATGGATGGATGGATGGATGGATGGATGGATGGATGGATGGATGGATGGATGGATGGATGGATGGATGGATGGATGGATGGATGGATGGATGGATGGATGGATGGATGGATGGATGGATGGATGGATGGATGGATGGATGGATGGATGGATGGATGGATGGATGGATGGATGGATGGATGGATGGATGGATGGATGGATGGATGGATGGATGGATGGATGGATGGATGGATGGATGGATGGATGGATGGATGGATGGATGGATGGATGGATGGATGGATGGATGGATGGATGGATGGATGGATGGATGGATGGATGGATGGATGGATGGATGGATGGATGGATGGATGGATGGATGGATGGATGGATGGATGGATGGATGGATGGATGGATGGATGGATGGATGGATGGATGGATGGATGGAAGGTTGGGTGGGTGGATGGATGGATGAATGGAAGGTTGGGTGGATGGATGAATGGATGGATGGAAGGTTGGGTGAATGGGTGAATAAAAAATGAAAAATAATAGCATCTGTTTTATATTTTTTGGTTTGTATTTTAGTATAACAGAGTTTACAGGTGAAGAGGTGAGTGGATTTCCTTTTTTCTTTCTTTTCCATCTTTTCTTTTTTGTTGTCTACGTTTTTCATTCACCCATTTGTTTCTCTGTCATTCCTTTATTTACCTCTTTCTGCAATGTTTTATATTTCATTTTCCTACCTTCCTTTCATCAACTTCTATCGGAATATTGCTTTCATTAATACTCTTTTTTTCTGTTAACAGCACCCTCAGCCAGCAGTAGTTTCTCTAAGACTACCAGACAAGGTAATAAATACCCTCCATCACCTTCACCATCTCCATGCATCATCACCACCATCAGCATCATCGTCATCATCACATCAAAATCATCATCATCAAAATCATCCCATCTCTATCCATCATCATTATTACCATCATCATCACCATCATCAATGGACATCATCGTCACCATCACTGTCATCATCATCATTATCACCACCACCATTACTGATCACACAGTTTGTATTAACCAACCATTATTATCTTCTGTCACAGTCAGTGGTCCGTACCTCAGACGTCCGTGTGTCTAACAGAGTAAACAAGGCATCTGTGGCATTGACTCGATATCCTACAGTCTACAATGATCTCACCTCAGAGGTATTATATCCTTACTAGAAGCTTGGGATATTTTTTTTTCATTTTTTCCTGTGTTGTTCTTTATACTGGTCATTGTCTAGTTTGCTTGTTGTTTTTTGTGGGTGTCGCTGTTCTTGTTATTGTTGCTGCTACTGCTGTTGTTGTTCTTGTTGCTGCAACTGTTGCTGTTGTTGTTGCTGTTGTTGTTGCTGTTGTTGTTGCTGTTGTTGTTGCTGTTGTTGTTGCTGTTGTTGTTGCTGTTGTTGTTGCTGTTGTTGTTGCTGTTGTTGTTGCTGTTGTTGTTGCTGTTGTTGTTGCTGTTGTTGTTGCTGTTGTTGTTGCTGTTGTTGTTGCTGTTGTTGTTGCTGTTGTTGTTGCTGTTGTTGTTGCTGTTGTTGTTGCTGTTGTTGTTGCTGTTGTTGTTGCTGTTGTTGTTGCTGTTGTTGTTGCTGTTGTTGTTGCTGTTGTTGTTGCTGTTGTTGTTGCTGTTGTTGTTGCTGTTGTTGTTGCTGTTGTTGTTGCTGTTGTTGTTGCTGTTGTTGTTGCTGTTGTTGTTGCTGTTGTTGTTGCTGTTGTTGTTGCTGTTGTTGTTGCTGTTGTTGTTGCTGTTGTTGTTGCTGTTGTTGTTGCTGTTGTTGTTGCTGTTGTTGTTGCTGTTGTTGTTGCTGTTGTTGTTGCTGTTGTTGTTGCTGTTGTTGTTGCTGTTGTTGTTGCTGTTGTTGCTGTTGTTGTTGCTGTTGTTGCTGTTGTTGTTGCTGTTGTTGTTGCTGTTGTTGTTGCTGTTGTTGTTGCTGTTGTTGTTGCTGTTGTTGTTGCTGTTGTTGTTGCTGTTGTTGTTGCTGTTGTTGTTGCTGTTGTTGTTGCTGTTGTTGTTGCTGTTGTTGTTGCTGTTGTTGTTGCTGTTGTTGTTGCTGTTGCTGTTGCTGTTGCTGTTGTTGTTGCTGTTGTTGTTGCTGTTGTTGTTGCTGTTGTTGTTGCTGTTGTTGTTGCTGTTGTTGTTGCTGTTGTTGTTGCTGTTGCTGCTACTGTTGTTGCTTTTGTTGTTGTTGTCATTTCTGTGGTTGTTGCTACTGTTGTTACTGCAGCTGTTGCTGTTGTTGTTGCTGCTGCAGCTGCTACTGCTGCTGTTCTTCATTTTAATGTTTCGTGCCTTCGTTCGCTCGTTCGGTCTTTCGTGCGTGCGTGCGTGCGTGTGGGCGATCGTTGGTTGTTTGTTTGATTGTCAATTTTTTTCTGTTTCCATTATTGATTTATTCATACTATCTTATTCCTTTAGATCGATGCTGTAACTGTGAAATGGCTGGACAAAAATCTGTTCATTGGTGAAGAGATCAAAGAGGTGTACCAAGAAGTCATCAGAACCATGAACACAGATCACTTACTCTTTGATAAGGTCAGTAAATGTGTCCCAAACAGATATCTTCATAGGTCTTCCAATCAAAACTTCGTCCTTCCTTTCCTTATGCGCCAATCAGAGGTCTTCTTAAGTCTACCAGTCATAATCTGCATCTCTTCTTATCCACCAATAAGAGATCTTCTTAGGTCTACCAATTATAATCTGCACCTTTTCTTATGCACGAATCAGAGATCTTCTTAGGTCTACCAATCATAATCTCGATTTTCCTTATGCACAAATCAGAGATCTTCTTAGGTCTACCAATCATAATCTCGATTTTCCTTATGCACAAATCAGAGATCTTCTTAGGTCTACCAATCATAATCTCGATTTTCCTTATGCACAAATCAGAGATCTTCTTAGGTCTACCAATCATAATCTCGATTTTCCTTATGCACATATCAGAGATCTTCTTAGATCTACCAATCAAATAACTGCGTAGGTCAGCCACCAATCAGCTTTCTTCTCAGGTCTACCAATCAAATAACTGCGTAGGTCAGCCACCAATCAGCTTTCTTCTCAGGTCTACCAATCAAATAACTGCGTAGGTCAGCCACCAATCAGCTTTCTTCTCAGGTCTACCAATAAAATGAATGTGTAGGTCAGCCACCAATCAGCTTTCTTCTCAGGTCTACCAATAAAATGAATGTGTAGGTCAGCCACCAATCAGCTTTCTTCTCAGGTCTACCAATAAAATGAATGTGTAGGTCAGCCACCAATCAGCTTTCTTCTCAGGTCTACCAATAAAATGAATGTGTAGGTCAGCCACCAATCAGCTTTCTTCTCAGGTCTACCAATAAAATGAATGTGTAGTTCAGCCACCAATCAGCTTTCTTCTCAGGTCTACCAATAAAATGAATGTGTAGGTCAGCCACCAATCAGCTTTCTTCTCAGGTCTACCAATCAAATGACTGTGTAGATCAGCCACCAAGAATCTCGTGGGCTGCCATTGGCTCAACGGATGATGTCCATCCTATCGTGAACGTACCGTGATTTTTCTTTCTATTTTGTATTTCATGTACAGGATGCATACGTACAAAAGGCGGCCACCAACATTGACATGTCTTTTTGTACTTCGTCTTCTACTCTCCTCAAACCAAGAAGCGATCGAATCATTAACCAAAAGCTACGGCAAGACAACCAGCCACCGTGGGGGAATGACGGTGCTGATAACTGGAGAAACAGGTTCGACATCTTTTAGCAAAACTGGTTTGACGGGTTTGGTTGTGGTTAACTGTGTACTGTTTTTTCGCACGAGAGGACATATCATTCCGTTGAGTATTTTCTTTTGTTTTACTGGTAACGGTTTGGAAATAACAAAACATCCAAGCAATAGACCCCTTGCAGCACTTCGGAATGCAGCTCAACTTGGAGGACAAAACAGAAGAATTTCAATTTCCTGAGAATTGTAACCTATTGTTTTGTCCTCCAAATTGAGCTGCATTCCAACATGCTGCAAGGGCCGCTTGGCTAAACATATCATCGAAGCGCGCTGTGATTGGTCAGTTCGTAATTGCAACGGACTCCTCGTATTAATACGCCCTATGAAGTGTCTACCTTGTACTAATATGTTGGTCTGTCTGTCTGTCCTTGCAGTCCAAAGTTTGGAGGCTTGGGAAGAGAAGACATCTTGCAGGTATGGAGCATGAACTAGACCTAAGCTTCACCACCCTGTTGGCATTCTTGCCCTTATCTGAGCTCTCTTATATTCCAGGCCAAGATAGGTAACCGAGAGGAGACTGGTAGCAAGTCCTATAACTCCTGGTTGGCTTGGTGGAGATCTACTATAACCTATGATGATTATCTGAAGTATATCTCTACTCAGGTTAGTTTCTCTTGCTGCGCATCAAAAATAGTCCCCTTCACAGTTCCCTGCGCCATCTTGGAAGGTAGCCGTGCCTTTGCATCGAAGAGAGACACGAGGTGACCTTGCAATGATAGAGACATGTGAACAATAGACCTCATCGGCTTGGGGGTAATGTTTTCCCATTTCAGACCACGTGTCATTCTCTTGAGAATAAGATTCTTTGTTTGAGTTGTATCCATATTCATGTGTCTTCTCATGCGCAACCGTTAAACAATGAAATGATACCTTGGGGAATGACACGTGGTCTGAAATGGGAAAACATTACACCCAAGCCGATGATGTCTATTGTTCAAGCATGTGAATGATTGTTCAAGGTGTTGAAAA
Organism: Anthopleura xanthogrammica; assembly: GCA_964019055.1. Classification (NCBI taxonomy): domain Eukaryota; kingdom Metazoa; phylum Cnidaria; class Anthozoa; order Actiniaria; family Actiniidae; genus Anthopleura; species Anthopleura xanthogrammica. The sequence goes on from OZ025217.1 coordinate 10,328,644, forward strand.
AAAAGGTCTCTATCTCTAGGGAAAGCGCGGGTAGTATGCCTCGCTAATGTGCTGAAGTTGATTTTTGCGGAGGGAGGATAACCGGAGAACCCGGAGAAAAACCCTCAAAGCACAGGAGAGAACCAACTAGAAACTCTACTCACATACAACACCGAGCCCAGCGGGACTGGAACTCGGTTCGCATTGGTGATATAGGTCAGCGCTCTGACCGCTACGCCACCCGTGCTTTCAATTGCGCTGAATTCCTCTTGAAACTGTTATCTTTATTTCAGGAAAATGATTTTTTGTCAGTGATATTTCATCTGTTTGACGCTGATCGTGAATTTGATGATGAGTCAGTGGAGGAGAATAGGCCTGACACTGTGCAGATGCTTATTAACCGGTAATCATGCAACCATACTACTGTATAAAGGAACAGTCTTCTCGCGGGGTGGGGAGGGGGGGGGGGGTGGGAGCAGTCTTCCGGGGACATATTTTTATTGAAGAGAATAGTACTATTAGTGTAGGAGGGAGAAGGGGAGGGTAGGGAAGGGTTGTTTCTGAAAAATCTATGTTAGATAAAATAGAGCTGTTTTCGTATGAGTGGGAAACTCACAGTACTGACTGACACTACGTACACGGTACGACATACCTATTGTTTTCCAGTAATTCATCCAATCACGACGCGTGGTTACGGCTACGGTAAGGTTAGGTACGGCTACAGTACGGCTACGAATCTGCCGCACCGTTTCCCACTCATACGAAAACCGCTCTAAGACAAACATGATTGGCGTATGATGATTGAATATGAAATGTATATGTACGATTACATATACATTTCATGCTTAGATAAAATAGACACTCAGTTTGAAGGTAATTAATATGTCTGATAACAGTAAAACACCTTATTTTCAAGGGAACGAGAAAAGAAAGTAACAGTACTCAAACAGCAGAAGACAGAGTTTACATCTGGTAGTTGGAATGTTAACGCTGTGCTTCTTGGTGGCCTTGGACAAGACCCTGAAGTGGAAGGTTAGTGCAGCAATATCATCCTTAATTGTGCGTTATACGAGCAACTAAATCGCGCAACTTGTTGCGCAACATTCGGTTGTGTTGCAACTTGCAGATCGTGTGTTACTCGTATTACCTACCCACGCGCAACAAATGTGTTACTCGTATTACTTACCCGCGCGCAACAAATGCCCTTTGTTGCAGAGAGTAGAAAGAGCTTCTACTTTGTGCAACAAAGTCGCGCAACAAAATTTTCTTGTTGCACGGGGTGGTAATACGAGGCACATTCACTCTGCAATTTGCAAAGCAACAATGAATTTCAACCTCCTGAGAATAGACCATTATCGAGATGCGCGAGCGCTTTCAAAAATATCGCAGGCGCAGACATGATCTCGAGGCATTTTCGGGCAGTGTTAATAGCGCGCGCGATCTTGCCCGAAAATGCTGATCGAGATCATGTCTGCGCCTGCGATACTTTTGAAAGCGCTCGCGCAACTCGAAAATGGTCTATTGGAACCTATTGTTTTGTCCTCCAACTTGAGCTGCATTCCGACGTGCTACAAGGGTTCTATCGCTTACTCTTGTTTTACTTCTTATTTTGTGTTGTTTTGTCGATAGAAGAAGAAATACTTTCCAGTTTAGAGAATCTGCCAGTAGATCAGAGCTCCGGCTCTGAACGACGTGGCTCCTCACCAGGCTCCCAAGCAAGCAACGTGTCCGCGGACAAGCGATCATTCAAGTCATCTAGAGGAGACCCATCTTCGAGAGCGTCACGAGTACTGGATAGAAGATCCGTTGCAACTACTGTGCAAACAAAGTCGGAGGTGAGTAAGGTAAAAAAATATAGAAAACATTTGGTCGGGAACTAGTCCTGAGCAAAGCCACACTCATTAGAGGTGAGCGAATAAGGCGAGGAGGAGTAGGTGGGAAGCGAGGGGCTGGAGAGCAAAGACACACTCATTAGAGGTAAGCGAGGAGGAGTAGGTGGGAAGTGAGGGGCTGAAGAACAAAGACACACTCATTAGAGGTAAGTGAGGAGGAGTAGGTGGGAAGCGAGGGGCTGAAGAGAATCTAGAACTTGATCTAATCTTCTAGAAGATTCGATAGTTGCTGTTATTTGATTCCACGTTGTGTTTTATGTTGTTTTATCAACTGGCAAAGTTCCAGAATATTGACATTTACTTGGCATTTGCCCGCGAACGTCCTTACACCCATTTTCATAATTACGCGGCCACGTCGACTAGCTATAATTCGAGCCGCATGGGTTTTTGGCTTCCGTCAATCAAATTCTCAATGGTCTCGTTGGTTGCGTTCCGTGTTTATTCAAATAAGCGCCTATTCGAGGGCGGCGCTTAATCGGGGGCGGCGTTTATTCGAGTCAATGCGCTAAACATGAAAATGGGTGTAAAAGACCCTACGTCTCATTGCAATGCGAAACTGATATTCTGTCTGATATAGTCTCTTGTTTTTCTGTCTTTATCAGGAGCAAGTGGTGGATCTTCAGGATAGATTAGACCGGCTATGGACATTGTTATGTATGCCAGACGTACAGCGACTGGATATGGCCATCAAATACAGTAGCGAACCATACAAAAATAACCTTTCAGATGTAAGTACACTGGGAGAGGGAAAATATGGCAGTTATGCCGTGCCGTGCCGTGCCGTGCCGGTGATATGGTATCGTGTCTGGGAATTCTTGCATGGACGTTGATTTCGAGCGCTATGATTGGTTCAAAGAATGTCGTCTATTTCGTACCGTGACCGTGCCGGTGCCGAGATATTACAGTTCCGTAGTCAGTACTGTACGTTTCCCACTACTAACACGATAACTATTCTTATGGGAAGCCATTTCAATTTTACAGCATCCTGTACGTGCTGTAAGTCAGTACCGTACGTTTTCCACTCATACGATAACCATTCTTATGGGAAGCCATTTCAATGTTACAGCATCCTGTACGTGCTGTAAGTCAGTACCGTATGTTTTCCACTCATACGATAACCATTCTTATGGGAAGCCATTTCAATGTTACAGCATCCTTTACGTGCTGTAAGTCAGTACCGTACGTTTTCCACTCATACGATAACCATTCTTATGGGAAGCCATTTCAATGTTACAGCATCCTGTACGTGCTGTAAGTCAGTACCGTATGTTTCCCACTCATACGATAACTATTCTTATGGGAAGCCATTTCATTGTTACAGCATCCTGTACGTGCTGTAAGTCAGTACCGTATGTTTTCCACTCATACGATAACCATTCTTATGGGAAGCCATTTCAATGTTACAGCATCCTGTACGTGCTGTAAGTCAGTACCGTATGTTTCCCACTCATACGATAGCCATTCTTATGGGAAGCCATTTCAATGTAACGGCATATCGTACCGTGTACGTGCTGTAAGTCAGTACCGTATGTTTCCCACTCATACGATAACCATTCTTATGGGAAGCCATTTCAATGTAACGGCATATCGTACCCTGTACGTGCTGTAAGTCAGTACCGTATGTTTCCCACTCATACGATAACCATTCTTATGGGAAGCCATTTCAATGTAACGGCATATCGTACCGTGTACGTGCTGTAAGTCAGTACCGTATGTTTTCCACTCATACGATAACCATTCTTATGGGAAGCCATTTCAATGTTACAGCATCCTGTACGTGCTGTAAGTCAGTACCGTATGTTTCCCACTCATACGATAACCATTCTTATGGGAAGCCATTTCAATGTAACGGCATATCGTACCGTGTACGTGCTGTAAGTCAGTACCGTATGTTTCCCACTCATACGATAACCATTCTTATGGGAAGTCATTTCAATGTAACGGCATATCGTACCCTGTACGTGCTGTAAGTCAGTACCGTATGTTTCCCACTCATACGATAACCATTCTTATGGGAAGCCATTTCAATGTAACGGCATATCGTACCGTGTACGTGCTGTAAGTCAGTACCGTACGTTTCCCACTCATACGATAACCATTCTTATGGGAAGCCATTTCAATGTAACGGCATATCGTACCGTGTACGTGCTGTCATTCAGTACCGTACGTTTCCCACTCATACGATAACTATTCTTATGGGAAGCCATTTCTAGAATGAAAAATGAAAAGCGCTCTAACAAAAATATTTCTCTTCTACAGGCTCTCAGTGCATGGGAAATTGCTACAGAAGCAGTCTTACAGCGAGAAAGCCTATTGACAAAACTTGAAGAATTCGAGAGAAAAGCTTCAGATCCGAATCGCTTTTTTGAGAAAGGTATATGCATAACAGTGCGAATATTGTAAACCATTATGAAAAGCTAAACGCGGGTGTTCTTCGTGTTTACATTTACATGGGAATCAGTCAAGGATGGTATGGTAGTAGTGCACTTGCCTCTCACCTCTGGGGTCTTGGGTTCGATTCCTGGACTTAGCATCACTTTTTTTTTCTTTTTCTTTTTATTATTTTTTATTTTCACTAATTACATAACTGACATACAACTTAGCATCACATGTGAGTGAGATTCTTAGGTCTCTCGCTTGATTCGAGGGTTTTTCTTCAGGTTTTTCGGTTTTCCTCCCTCTGCAAAACCTAGAAAGTTAAATTCCATCTGTGAGTTAGCCGTGCCCTGACTTAGATCAGCCCAGAGGTTGTTTCAGGGTTTGATCTGTGAGTTAGCCGTGCCCTGACTTAGATCAGCCCAGAGGTTGTTTCAGGGTTTGATCTGTGAGTTAGCCGTGCCCTGACTTAGATCAGCCCAGAGGTTGTTTCAGGGTTTGATCTGTGAGTTAGCCGTGCCCTGACTTAGATCAGCCCAGAAGGAGTTTCAGGGTATCGATAAAATTTGAACCAATCAGATGTCAGAAACACATGCCAATCACAGTTAAGGCCGGAAGCCATTTGAGAGTCGGGAACAACCTACATTTTCCCGCCACTCATACAAAAACTGCTCTAAATGGAAAGAAGAAGGAAAAGACGACAATAAAAATGGTAAACCAGTATTTATTTATTTTATTTATATTATAGGAGCAGGAAGTAGTTCACTGTCAAGAATAAGGGAAGCGAGAACACGAGGCGCATTCAATAAGGTATGAGAATCAAAATAACGGGTAAAACAATAGCATTAGACCTTTCCTTAATTCGCTAGAGTGACCGCGAAACAGTGGTGAACTTGATGTGTTCATACATTTACTGTATTTTACTTCCAATAATCCCTTTTACAGTTCCCTGCGACATCTTGAAAGGTAGCCGTGCCTTTGCATCGAAGTGAGACGAACAGTGACCTTGCAATGATGGAGACCTTTTTTAACACCTATTCACATGTCTCTATCATTGCAAGGTCACCTCATGTTTCGCTTCAATGCAAAAGCATGGCTACCTTTCAAGATGGTGCAGGGAACTATGAAGGGAACTATTGAATCCAATGTTGCGTGGTCACTATTTGGGTAGTCTATTATTTTCTCCTTTGAGAAATATAATCTCCCGTCCCTCCCCTGAGATGCAACGCGGGCTCAGGGGATGAGAATCCAATATTTTAGCCATTATATACCTCCCCCATCAGTTGTCTATTTTTTCTAAAAATATACATGTCTCTGGTATTTTTTATACAGAAATTAGTTGACCTTGATCGTGAAGTGAAGCGCACTGTAACCCTAGTGAAGAAACAGTTCAAAGATGACGTCACATTCCAGGTAATTCTTTTGTCCATTTCCGGCACGAGTGAAAAACGTCTGCGCATGCTCACAATCCGTATGCAAATTACTTCAAAACGTCTTCGTTCTAAAAACAGTGTTAATTTGACTTAATTTGACTATAAGATGGTACTTCCAAAGTGTCCCCCTCCCCCTATCCAATGTTGGATCTTAAGGGGCTACGAGACCAATGGGTTACCAAAACGACATTGTCCGGGGGGGGGGGGGGGGGGCGGGAGTGAAAAGTGCCAAGGGTTTTGAAAGTCTGTCATAAAAAGGACAATGTAACAACAGTTTTGTGCAAGACTGTAGCTAAATTTTGCCCTAGTCTGAACACTGAGGGCGACTCTACCAGTGCATAATACACGCCGGCCTAGTTGTACATATATCAGCCAAAATAACAACTGGTAATTGCAAACCAGCTGCCAAAACGTCCTCTTGGGATCCCTGTGGTAGTTATGCATGTTAGTTTCAACACAACTTTACCATCAAGAAATTCCATAAGGCTCTTTGCCTCTCCATTTTTACCCACTGGACACTCCACTCGAACCGATGGAGACGAAGAACATCCTTTCTCAAGCATCTCTTCAAACAGAGCTTTCAGTAATACTTTGGCGATTTCCGAGGATTCAGCGAACAGCGGCCCAAGTCGGTAACCTTCTTTGTTGAATGCTACTCTAGCAGCTGTATACCCGACTATATTGCCGTCTTTATCGACAGCAACTCGTGCGTGACTGCCTTGTAAACGGAGAAACTTCTGCAAGAATGCTTTACGCTGGTATCCAAACACTTTGGTGTCGTAGTCATACAAAGCTTGTAGATCAACTTCATCAATAGTCTTGGCGAAGTACAGAAGGCTTAATGGAAGATGGCTGAGAACGTGATAAGCGGAAGGCAGTTGCAAATCGAAGGCATGTGTCGACCATTGAGCTTGAAAACCAGACTTTTCTACGTACTTATTCACCATTCTATCCATGGCGTAGGCTGCTATATTTTGAGAAGGCAGGACGCTCTTTAGAGCAGTTTTGTACATCTCCAATCCATAGCCTTGACCGCGGTACGGTTTATCTATGAGAAAATTGCAAAATACACAGAAAGTTTCGTCGTACTTTAAGAAGCAGACGCAACCAATTGGTTTGCCATTTAATTCACAGACAAACACGCCAGTAGGATCCAACTCAAAAAATGTCTGCAACTCATTCAAGCCTGCTATCAAGTGTTCTTTCGTGAGCATTGTTTCAAGTAAAGTAATAAGATCATTTTCCAAAGCAGTTATCGAGCGTACTCTAAACTGACTCATAGCGATAGAATGTAGGCGCGTACGAAATCCCGTCGGCTGAAATCTGAGCCTAACTTTGGGTATGCAATCTGAAAAACAATGGCTCCTTTGTTAATCGCCTAACTCGTTATCGTAAGCAAAAGAACTCAACATACCGCGCTAAATTCAAAATAGAAATACGTGCTACCATTATGCTAATTTTGCTAATCTCAACGAACCCGAACGAACTTTTACGAAACAATAGATATGAACTCGACGTGTTTACGAAAAGGACTGTCTTCGGACTGTCTTCGAGTCAGGAAAATTTCACACTTCACGAATTATGATAACGAACCCATTGTTTAACACCTCTGGTTTAACACATTACAACCGAACAATGGACCAAAGTTCAACGTATCTTCCTGACTTGACTCATTGACTCTTAGTGTACCAACTAAACATGGCAGAATCAGCGATCAGCCAAGAGGAAAGCGTCATTTTGTCCATATTTCATGGTTTTTGGTTGAACCGATGTTTGAGTCTTGTCAACTGATGACAATGGTAGGCCACGAACCTTGAACGAATGAATTAATGGCAACCAAACACTGAAAGCTATAAATAGCTCGTGCTCGATATCATGTGGCAAATTCTATTAAATTGTCGATCATATTTGTACACAAATACATACTAGACCCATCTAAATCTATAGGCCCCTCTAGTATCCCAATTAAGCTATTAAAACTTTTACAAAATTATCTCTGTAATCCCTTACAAAAACTCTTCAATTGCTCATTTTCAATTGGGATTGTACCTGATAAATTCAAACTTGCTCATGTAATACCTGTTTTTAAGAAAGGCTCTCTAACTTGTGTTAGCAATTATAGACCAATCTCACTATTATCATGTTTTAATAGATTGTTAGAAAAACTGATGCACAAAAGACTATTTAACTTTCTTGATAACGAAAACATATTATTCGATAATCAATTTGGATTTAGAACCAAACATTCAACCACACAATCTACATTACTTATAATTGATAAAGTCCAACAAACAATTGAAGAAAATAAATATTCTTGTGGCATCTTTTTAGACCTCAGCAAAGCTTTTGATAGTGTGGATCACAGCATACTTTTGAAAAAACTAGAACATTATGGAATTAGGGGATTGTCCCTTGATTGGTTTAAATCTTACTTGTCCAATAGACGACAATTAGTATGTATTGGTAACACTAAATCTGATGAAAAAAATGTTATTTGTGGTGTTCCTCAAGGAAGTGTACTGGGTCCATTACTATTCCTCCTATATATAAACGACTTTAAAAACAGCTCTGACTTGTTTATTTATTGACCCCCATATATTATACGGCGGGGATGCTCTTCGGAAATTTTGAAAAAGACCCCTAAAACGTCCCTGAATCCTATCCAGGTGGGCGTGGCAACTAATGATTTTTACCCCTAAAGGAACCAACTCTAAAACAATTTACTACATTTTTTTGTTTATAAGTGCTACTAAAGTAAGTGACAGAAGTCAGATGATGAAGCAAAAATAAATATCCTGAATTAGCCTTACCGGAATTGCAGAACGCGTTACATCATGGTGCTATTTTAGGGGACGCTTTCATACTGATATGGCGTATTTTTTGCTTGCTGATATTGAAAAGTGATAGGAAATCATAATTGTCGTGTTAATTTTCAAAATTTCTTTATGCATAAAATGCCCACTGACCGACGAAGCGTCCCTCAAAACAGCCCCATAATACAAGGCATTTCTACAATTCTGGAAAGGCTAATTACAACTGTGATATTACCTGATTAACACCCTAAGAGGTGCCGGCTTACTTTCTGGTGGTCCTTTTACATTTGTGATACCATAAGAGGTACGAAATCTCAGCATTCCCGCCCTTTTTGGAGATTCTCCCCCCCCCCCCCCCCCTCGGGATCTTACCGTAACAGTAACTACGAGTTGTGATTGGATGAATTACTGGAAGATAATCGGGAAAGGAACAGGAAAGCCAATTCAATGTTGCGGCATGTCGTACTGTGTACGTGCTGTAGGTCAGTACCGTACGTTTCCCACTCATACGATAACCATTTTTATGGGAAGCCATTTCAATGTTATTGTATGTCGTACCGCGTACGTGCTGTAGGTCAGTAACGTATGATACTAATAAAAGGCACTTCGTCACGGTTTAAAATAATGATCAAATTTGTGTGATTTATTTGAACTTCTAAGACGTTAATAAATTATAGTACTTTAATCAGTGCACATGCAGTGTTATACTTCTTTAGTTGTGAGCATTCCCTTAGCAGAGATTGATATTTCTATTTTTCTTCCACCAGGGTCGATCCTGTCTTGAAAAGCTTCGCTATGATCGAACAGAGATGCTTTACTGGCTTCAACAAGAGAGGAGACAAGAAGCCATGAACAGAGAGCTGGTTAGAGGAAGAGAAATTCCCTTCAATTCACTCAGTCTACCTCCCCTGTCAACCAACACTCTGCTGTGATCTAAAACTACATATACTAGTATTACAGTCAATCTTCTCATGATAACCCGCTTCCCAGTTATTTTCACAATTTGCCTGGGAGGGGTGGGTAAGTTCTAATTTGGTCCCATTTTCTTCCTAATCTATCCTGCTACCTCCTGCAGCAATAGCAAACAGTTCCAAAATAACCTTCAAAAGTTGTAAATACCAAGAATAAAGCACGATGAAAATGAATATATTAAATGTAAAAAATGGTACAAAATGATAACTGGCTTACATGTAATGTGCTAGTAAATTTTCGATTATGCAGATTTTACTTTGAAAATTAAAATTCCATGAAGTTTTATCGCGTCTTATTTGTAACTTTGGGGTCTCCAGATCCTAGATGCTATACCATCAGATTTATTCACCAATAAATTTTGAATATAAATTTCCACATTTTTTAATGGAAAGGCGATAAAAATTTCCATCTGATAGCGCGATATAGTAATTTCCACGTTTTATGAACCTCTAGCGCCGTCTAGCGTCATACAAATTTCCACTTTTTTTTCGATGATATCAAACCTTAGATTAGGGTAGATTATCAGCCTGTCGTACCAAATTTCAATATCCTAAAAGATACCAAATCGCTAATTTTAACCCCTAAAAGATGCGAGGATCATCCCCGATACTTTCCCCCTGTACCCTTCTCCGGGCTAATCAAAATGTAGCAAAAAATCGAAATCTCGCGAAAATTTCACCCCACGTGGGCTTCCTGTGTTTCAACCAGCGGTCTTGCCCACTATTTTACCCACAGTTCCTTATTGTAAAAGGTACCACGTGACGTGAATGGTTTGCTGGTCCTCGTCCTGGCGGCAGCGTGGAAGTTGTAGACTAAATTCAACTCAACCATGCTTTCTTTAAGATTATCAACCTCTTTAGCACGACATGTTGCTAGAAATATCCCTAAGGTAAGGTTCAATATCTAATTTAACTACTACTGCCATCAAATCGATCCAAAAACCTAATTTTTCGGGACTTTTTTTGATTCAAAATCAAGGTACTTTGAGAGCCGGTTTTCTGAATACTTCACCGGCTTTGCTCTCTCCAACTCGAAAAAATCAAAATGTTTATCAATTGAGGACTGTTTATTCCTCTTTTTCCCTCAGTTCAATTCAAATTGATTCTAATTCAGTCGTTATTGATATTATTACATCCTCCTGAGATGGTATACTTCTAAAAATCTTAATCTTTGACGTTCAGGTTTACAGAGGCTCACTTGGTGCAGCAGTAACTGCGACCAGACACCTCACTACATCAAAAACATCTTATGCAAGCGCTGGAGCTGGTAAATATTAAATAAAACTACCTTTTGGGATAGGTTTTGGGTTATTTCTAATAGACTATACACTGTTCAAAATCACGATTTTTCGTTTCAATTTGTTGTACAAGGGGAGTGGTACTGGTTTGTAGGTATAAGATCCTGTACATCAATCACAGTTTTGTACATTTGATGAATTTTTATAATGTAACAGAAAATATTCTACCTTTTTTTCTATACTATTTAAAGCTTGTGAGTCACTCTTGTAAATTTTGCCCATAGCTTGTTTAATTTTGAAAATTTTATTTATTTATGCATTGATTAAAGTCTTGGCTGTATGAAGAATCTATGGTAATTTAGATCAAATTTGCTGTCAATAGCTTAAAATTTCTATAATATTAACAGATTTACTGTCCAATTGCGCTGGACACAATGAGAGTTCCATATAGACCCTTGCAGCAGAATGGAGCTCAATTTTGAGGACAAAACAATAGGTTCCAATTCACAGGAGATTAAAAGGAAAATTATTTTGTCCTTTAAATTGAGCTGCTTTTGCTTCATGTGAAGGGGGTCTATATCTCAAAATATGTCAAATCGCCATTCTTCAACTTAAAATCTTTTATCGAATATTATAAATTTAGGCACAGCAGAAGTCTCGTCCATCTTGGAAGAGAGAATTCTGGGAACTGCACCCAAGGCTGAGCTAGAAGAGACTGGCCGTGTACTGTCTATTGGTGATGGTATTGCTCGTGTCTATGGCTTGAAGAACATCCAGGCTGAGGAGATGGTAGAATTCTCTAGTGGACTCAAGGTTTGAGAAAAATACTACTTGTAGTACATCTGTTTAGCTCAACCATATTTTCTCATTCAGGCCTTGGGATTAACGTTTTCCCATTTCAGAACACATCTTATTCTCTTGAGAATATGGTTCTTTGTTTAACATTTGTGCATGAGAAGACACACAGATATAGATACGACTCAAAGAAAAAATCTTATTTTCAATAGAATGACATGTGATCTCAGATTGGAAAATATTATGCTTATAGAACTTTTCTGAGACAGAAAACATGGTGCATGTTGGTCTAGCTTGGGTACAAATATCTTTTATTCATCATTACTTATATTGTGTCATTTGTAGCCAAGCTAGACCACAATGCATCCTGTTTATTGAACTCAGAAAAGGCCCTTAGTAAAGATATTTTTTCCAGTTTCATGTCTAACTTTTACTTGTTGATTGGCAAGTTTTCAATATGGGGATACATGAATGATTGAGCATCGATGGTAGCATTTTTGTCTTTAAGTAAGGGGGCTTTCATTTATGAGTGTAGCGGGTGTTGGTGGATCACATTTTTGAAAGCTATATAGGGGGGGGGGGGTTGTTACTAATTGTATGCAGCTTTATAGGGGGTTAGTAATAAAATGGACAAAATATAGGAGGGGTTATGATATTTTTGCCAACCCCCCTCCGAAAAACACTAATAAATGAAAGCCCCCTAAAGGGCTGGTCCTGAAATTTAAGTGTTAAATTCTGCTATTTGATTGAGCAGATTTCATTTGACTGTGAAAAGCTTGGTGCCATATGCATTCTGTGACCATCATGTTTTCTATTATTTTGATTGGCTAATTTTTTCTCGTGCAATGTGATTGGTTTGGTGTATTTATGCAGTACCATGGCATTAGTATTACTATGTCTGCACCATGTTTGTGCTGTGTTTTGGAATTTGATTGGATGAAGAGTGGAGCAGATTTCTTGCCTTACTGTGACCATGAAGTTTTCTAGAATTTTGATTGGCTGACTTTTTGTCACGACCACGTTCGTGCTGCGAGCTTTTCACAGTGATATGAAAACTGCTCTATCAAATCATGTGTTGTACCAAAGAGAACTGTATAGTTTTTAGATGTTGTCTTTCTGCTATCTGATATGTTCATGGCAGTATTCACAGATTGAATTCTTTTTAATGATCATTTTAGGGTATGGCCTTGAATTTGGAAGCAGATAATGTTGGTGTTGTAGTGTTTGGTAATGACAAACTCATCAAAGAAGGAGACATTGTTAAAAGAACCGGTGCCATTGTGGATGTCCCTGTTGGAGAAGAGTTGCTAGGCCGTGTTGTTGATGCCTTGGGTAATGCTATTGATGGTCATGGGCCCATCGGGTCCAAAGTCAGAGCTCGTGTTGGTGTAAAGGCACCTGGTATTATCCCAAGAACATCTGTGAAAGAGCCCATGTTAACAGGAATCAAGGCTGTAGATAGCTTGGTACCTATTGGACGAGGACAGCGTGAGCTGATCATTGGTGACAGGCAGACAGGGTAAGGGACAAGAATAGCCTCTAGTGAAGCCAGGGAATGGTGGAGGGCAGAATCGATAGGGAGTAAATCTTTAATAGACCCCTTTCATGTGACATCAAAGCAGCTCAATTTGGAGGACAAAACGAAAGAATTTCAATTTCCTGAGAATTGGAAACCTATTGTTTTGTGCTCCAAATTGAGCTGCATTCCGACGTGCTGCAGGTCTATACAGCGTATCCTTAAGTGGACACTTTCTCTAAGAGGCTTGTGCCAAAGGATAGAAAAATGCCTCATTATGCATTTAAAGGGGGTAAAATTTTTTACCTAAAACTAAAAAACTGTAGTGTGAACCAGTCTTAAGAAATTGAACCAAAGCCAGATCAGATCACTTCATACTTGTATAGCCCTTGAAATAAAAACAAAGTTTCTTAATCTTATTGAATCATTGTTCTCTGTTTACAGCAAAACAGCAATTGCTATTGATGCTATTATCAACCAAAAGAGATTCAATGAAGGAACAGATGAAAGTAAGTTACTGATACAATGTTTTCTGCTCTGTACTTATGCCAGGGGCATATCCAGAATTTTCGAAAGCACAAATCCAATCCAAAAAGCTGCCCTTTTGTTTGTCCACTCCAAATGCTGAACCCCAAAAAAGTTTTTTTCTTCTTCTGGACATCATAATTGTCAAATCCCATTATTTTTTATCCCTACAGTCACATTGTTTTATTTAATTAACCAATTGCTCTGCGATGCTTAGCTAAGTAGCCCTAGCTCCCACCCAATTCAAAAACACGATGAAGAATTTAGAAAGAAAAAGTTGAAGTATGTGATGCATAAAAAATTAAAGCACATCTTCCAATCTTCTCAAATTCAATGCAATATTTGAATATTAAGACTTGGGCAAGGGCTGCTCGAATCACCACAACAATCCTTTTTGCACTTAGGTTGTAATATTAACCTGAATTCTTTTATAACATCAACAGAAAAGAAGCTTTACTGTATCTATGTTGCTATTGGACAAAAAAGAAGTACAGTTGCACAGTTGGTAAAGAGACTTAAAGATGCAGGTATGTTCCATATGAATGTAATTTATGATTAACAATGTACACTAAGATCACTCATGGCCCATACATGTTTTCCTATTTGCAACTTGGAATGCAGTTTTATTTGTCCTAATGGTAGTTTATTTTGATATCAGATGCTTTGAAATATACCATCATTGTGAGTTCCACTGCCTCTGATGCTGCTCCATTACAGTATCTTGCACCCTATTCTGGCTGCGCTATGGGAGAGTACTTCCGTGACAATGGCAAGCACGCCTTAATCATCTATGATGATTTATCCAAGCAGGTACTGTACATTGAAACAATCCTTTCGGGTTTTTTGCATAATTTTATTGGTTTAAATCAAATATATATTCATGTCCGAGCGGACCTTAGTTGGTGACCCCATCTCTCTCCCAACCCTCCCTTCCTAACTTGGTTACACCTAAAATCACCAAATAAACTACACAACACCACTCCCCATGAAACTTTCTTACAGCTTTTCCAAACACATTGCAGCCATGGCCCATTACTCCCAATATACATATCAACACACTCTACAAAGTAATAAAAATAATACCCACATTATCCGCACATAGTGACCATGATTATTCTATTTATGTTTAGGCTGTAGCATATCGTCAGATGTCACTTCTGCTGCGTCGTCCACCCGGTCGTGAGGCCTACCCTGGTGATGTCTTCTACCTTCACTCACGTCTTCTAGAGCGTGCAGCCAAAATGAACGATGACAATGGTGGTGGTTCTCTCACTGCTCTGCCAGTCATTGAAACCCAAGCCGGTGATGTGTCAGCATACATTCCAACTAACGTCATTTCTATCACAGACGGACAGATCTTCTTGGAGACTGAGTTGTTCTTTAAGGGTATTCGTCCAGCTATTAACGTTGGTTTGTCTGTCAGTCGTGTAGGTTCTGCTGCTCAGACTAAGGCTATGAAACAGGTAATATACTAATCATTCCTCCTTGTTCCTTCATTTATCTTCAAAATATAGGGATTACAAATTTTCCTTACCAAACGAAATTATCTTGACTCCTTCTCCAGAAGTCTTGGGAGTTTTTTTTGAAAATTTGGGGTCAAGGGGTATTTAGAATAATTTTCTGGAGTCAAAATAACTCCTAATAATTTTCTGGAGTCGGACATTATTTTTGGCCTAAAAATGATGTCCGATGTAGTGGTAGTGTGTGTGAGTGACAGTGGGCCAAATTGGAAACCAGTATTCATTGACTGAATTTGTATCCCACCATAAAAAAGTGATTTATTTTATTTTATTCATTTTTTAAAATACACCAAATTTTGTGCATTTGTAATCCCTGAAATTATATACCTTCCCTTTAAAATGTTTCTGTGTTTTTAAAGGTTGCAGGCTCCATGAAGCTTGAGCTTGCTCAATACCGTGAGGTAGCTGCTTTTGCTCAGTTTGGTTCTGATCTTGACGCCGCTACACAGGCTCTGTTGAACCGAGGTGTGCGCTTGACAGAATTATTGAAGCAAGGACAGTATGGTAAGTTTATCAAAACTCCTGTGATGAAAAATATTTGGCACTCTATGAGAAAGGGAAGATTGATTGAAGAAATGCCTGTTCGATCTCTACCTTGACCCGAGGGGTTTTTTCTTCTGGTTTCCTCCTTCCATAAAAATCAACATGTGAGTTGAGTTGTATGCATAGGATATTATAATGTACTGGTAGTGTGTGTGAGTGACAGTAGGCCAAATTGGAAACCAGTATTCATTTGCTCAATTTGAATCCCACTAAAAAAAAGTGATTTACTCTTAGCAACTTTGATTTGTTGTGTCTTTAGTTCCTATGGACATTGCCGAGCAAGTAGCTGTAATTTATGCCGGTGTCAGAGGTCATCTTGACAAAATGGACCCAGCCAAGATCACCAGATTTGAACAAGCCTTCCTGTCTCACATACGTAGCACTCAGCAAGACCTTCTATTATGCATCTATGAAGAGGGTTCAATCTCCGAGGCTAATGACGCCAAGTTGAAACAAGTTGTAATAGATTTCTTGTCTGCCTTTGATTGATGCAGCTTTCTAAACGCTATCTCAGTTTGAAGTGTTTATATCAAATATTTTTTAATTTGTGCTGTGGAATCTGATGGAAGAAAAGAAAGAAAAAACAGATGTGAGATCTTGTAATGTTTGCGGCAAGTGCCATTTAAAGGGAATTAAAAAACCATTATAAATAATTTGACTACATGTCTTCTATTTTTTCCATTAATGACATTGAGTCACTACTGACCACGTGAAATAAAAATTACTTGTTAAAGTGTAATAGTCAAATAGACACAAAAGAAAACAATGGGATTAGGGTCTACTAAAGTGTATTAGTCTAATATCTATTTCATGGGTTTAGTGATTTCACTCTAAGTAAGATAACCTCTATGGATAGACCCTTTTAATAAATCCTACAATGCTTTATTTTCCGTGTTTAACGTCAAATTTATTTTGATGGAACAAATTTCAAAAGAATAAAATTTGACGTCAGCCATGGAAAATAAAGCGTTAAAGGATTTTATTAAAAGAGTCTGTTAGTCTACTAACTATTTGATGGGTTAAGTAAAACCACTATAGACCCCTTGCAGCTCTTTGGAATGCAGCTCTATTTGGGGGAAAAATCAATAGGTTCCAATTCAAAGGAGATTGAAATTCTTTGTTTTCCCCTCCAAACTGAGCTGCTTTGACGTCATGTGCAATAGGTCTATAGAGTAGTTTACATAAGAATAGATATTGGAGGGTTACAGGTTCATTGTTAAGATTTTGGTTTGTATTCGCCATTTTCCATACATCCATTAATGACCAGTAAACTAGTCAAAGACAACATTCAATCAAGGCTGCAAGGTAGTTTCAAAGGAATTATTCAAAATTAATTTAAACTTTGCAGCCTCGACTGAATGTTTCGTGTTTGACCAGTGAATTATTGTTGTATGGAACGTTTGGTGTTACAGACAATGTATGGACTTACCAAGAAATGTCATGACTTTTACTTATAAACCTGTTCAAATTTCTTTCTTTCTGGTTTTTGTGAGTTCTGATAGAATCTATCATAGATGCATAAGTGTTTTTAGGTGTTTTTTCTTCAATTCTTATTAATCTTCATGGTAGTATTAACGATTTTTTCTCGTTGCCCCCCAAAAAAACGCAAAGCATTATGTGGATGTGAAAGTGGTGAATTTGAAAGTGGTGAATTTATCATTTTTAAAACGAGGGGGGGGGGGGGGGTACTTAACACTTTAAACAACAACACCCTCCAACCTCTCCCTCTGCAATTCCTGAAAGTATGTCTCGTAAACACTTCAAAATCTTTTATGGGATAAATGGTCCATAACAATTAAATACACCTTGTGTCCAACACTGACGAAAAACACTTGAAAGTAATCTTAGCAGAGATTAAATGGTTCAAATGTCATCCTTTTAATTCGCAGAAGGTTTTAAAAGCATAAAACTTCAAAATGAAGCGGGGGAAAAACTATTGTATTGAGTTACACTAGACTTTACCAAGATGTAACTGCAGTCAAACAGTATTTGCAAGATATTTTACGCTAAGCTACAAACAAAAGGTCAACAGTAGCTAGTCAACTCAAAACACTGAGATTCTTGTAAGAGACAAAAATATTTAAAGAGGGGAGGATCATGGGATACGGCTAATTAATTAATTTGTTTTTTCTCAGAAAAAGTTTTGCTAAATGCACGTGACGAGGAATAATTATGAAAGTTTCTATTTTTAGCGTGACGTGGTAACCCTGTGGCACGCGTATTAGTTTGCAACGACGTTTGAGCTTGCAAAACACGCTCGAAGCCAATCTTCTTCAAGAAAAAGTCGAATTCTCCTAATTTAAAAAAATTTTCTCTAGCCATGAGCAGTGCAAAAGCATTCCTCTACCTTTTCAATTTCATATATTTGGTAAGTATTACAAAGAATTCTTTTTTGAAGTCGTTTTTTACGCCTTGAGAAGAAAGATGAAAAGCATGGCGAAAGTGAAAAATCTTCTGCGTCAAAAATATAAACTTTTATGAATAAAATTATCTAGCTTTGCTTTTTAAAGCACTTATATAATATATATTTGAAACTAGAGTTCTTAGTTATTAATTAGAAACGTTTGAATGGCTGAGATTTTGCAGCTCTCACAAACATTTCTTTAACTTCGTTGTTTCGCTATTCTTTCGAATAATTTACTAGTATGAAGAAAGAAGGCGGAAATCCTTCCAGATGCCCTCGAGTATTTCACTCGAAGTCTGATATTATTGAGCAATTAGACCATTATTTTTAATATTGCTTATTAAGAAGTTGGTAATGAACGAAATAATTGATGGACAGACTTTGATATTGTGTGAAATTTCTGGCGATAAAACGTTAATAAAATTAGTTCAAATGATATTTGAATATCGCTACGAAACTCTCTAATGGAACCCAAAAAGAGAGATAATTTCTGTGGTTTATGAGCTTAAATTGAAAATAATTTATTAGCAAATCCCTTAAAGATATTGAAGCTTGATTGATACATAAAAACTGATAAACAATGGCCTTTGTTTAAGCTTAATTCTTTTGTAATTTTGTTAATTTTTTTGAAAAGAGAAGCAGCATGTGGTAGTTTTGTACAATATACGAATCTAAACTCCTTACTTGTCCTTCCATTTCCTTTCTTTCTCTTGCACTTTCTAGTTTTATTCTATTTTATTTTTTCTTTCTTTCCATTTTACTTTCAATTCTTTTATTCTATCTTTCATAGGTTGTAGCCCCCCTGTTTTTTGTTTGTTGTTGTTGATGTTGTTGTTGTTCAAAGAGTCTAACTATTAATTTTTGTGCTTCAGCATTTTTTTGGTGCCTCAGAATAATTTCATCTAGATTTAAAAATATACTTTGTATGAAGAGATTAATAGTTTTACTTTTGATATTGTAACTACAGGGTATATCAGGATTGCTGATTTATATCGCAGTGTGGTTGATCCAATCCTACAACCATCTCAATGAGATTGTATCAAATACCTATACTGTGGTCCCTGCTGGCATTATCATTGGTGTTGGCTGTCTTATACTCCTGACGGCAGTCATTGGATGCTGTGGAACATGCTTTGAAAACAAGTGCTGTCTTTCACTCGTATGTATTATATTTCCCTCCCTCCGAAAAACCCAACCCACTAATATAGATATGATTTCATAAAAGTGTGAAAAGTCACAGCACATGGCATGGTAATGGTGCGGCACAGACACGGCACTGAATGTTGAATGTAGCATTCATACATCATGTATAGTCACAGACAGGCGCAGTCTGTGTCTTAAGTTTTTCATAGTCATACGAAAACTGCTCTAAGCCATGCACTAAATCCCAATCTGAGGGACAAAACAATGAAAAATATTAACATCACAAAAGATTTCAATCCTCAAGAGAAAGGAGTTCTTTTGTTTTGACCTTCAGGTTGGGAATTAGTGCAAGCTAGGGGTCTAAAAAATCAGCCCAGAGGCGAAAGCCCTTCCTCTATTTTGTCTTCTATGATAAACGAGAATGATTTGAATTACTTGCTCTAGGAAAACACTTTATCAGTATCACTTTTTAGGGTGCTCTGGAACTGTGAAAAATTTATTTTGCAGGCCAAATTTTTGAAAAACTTGTTTTTTTCCCCACAGTTCTTCTTCCTGCTACTGCTTGCCTTTTCACTAGAGATTACTGCTGGTGTGCTGGGTGCTGTCTACAAGAATGAGGTAGGAATCATGCAGTAGCCCTCTAATCTATGATCCCCTCTCCCCCCACACATATGCACATCCTCCCAAGACCTGCCCTTGTGGAAGTAATCATCTCATGAAAGAGAATTACCAGCAAACTTTTCGTCCCTTTTGAGATCTTTCCAATTGAATCTCTTGCTATTTCATAATCAAGCTTATAACTTAATTATTTATCCCAGGCTAAAGATGATGTTCACAAGGGTCTAGATGAAGCCATCGCACATTACAATAACACCAACACTGGAACTGATAAAGTCATGGACTACGTGCAGTCCAAGGTAATGGCTATGCTTGATATTCTTATTGTTGCTGTAGCATGGGTAGCATATGGTGCTAATGCACCGTCTTTCACCACTTTGGTTCCAAATGTTCGGGTCACAGGTTCAAGCCCTTCCCTTTGATTCCTTGGCCCAACATCATGTCATTAGAGTTGCATTTTGGTTCTCTCCTGTACATGTGTCTTGAGATTTTTTCCCAAATTCTCTGCTTTTCCTCCCAAAAAAAACTCCACTCCTAAATTCCAATTCGATCTAGTGTCACAAGCCTCTGTCTCGATGAGCAATCACTCCCTGCATATTCAAAATAAAATAAAGTCACCCAGAAACTTATAAGGGGGTTATAATGTGTTACAGCCATACATTTCTTTGATGTGATGCTCCGGAATATTCAAAGTTTTTGTTGATTAATTTCTTGCCAGTAAATCACGTCCTCATGCTTCAAAAACTATCAAAATTGAATTAAAGACAGACACAGCTGTATACCATATGGTCCATTGACAGACTCAGTAAATTTCCTCCCAAGCTGAAAGTCCGAAAATTCCGCAAGAATTTTGATTGTCATAGAAGCAAGCCATCTTGAATCCAGCTTAAATTCCAAATATTGTCAAATATTGAATATTCCAGAGCATGGTGATAGTCTTACACTTTTAAACCCCCTTATGATTTAACTTTTTTTTACCTTTTAGCTGAAATGCTGTGGTGATAATTCCTACCAAGACTGGGTCAAATCTCCATACTACCAAAAATATTTCAAGCTGCCAAATTCTTGTTGTTCCAAAGGAAGTGACTGCGGAATAAATATGTTTTCCAAAAAACACTATTATGACAATGTAAGTTAATTATATCTAAGTCAATAGACCCTTTTCGAATATGGTGTCTATGACGTCAAACAAGGAGAATGATAATGTCCTTCAAAACCCAATGATTTCCACTAGCAGCATCTGGGACTGGAATGCCCCGTATTACAAAACACAATCATTATCACTCATAACATCCGGGACATTTTCAGACTCCTCGTTTGACATCATAGACATTTATTCCAAAAGGATCTATTGAAGTACTGTAGTCTTGTCTCATTCTTGTTTTGTTTTCTTCTTTTTTCCCTTCCCTTCCCTTCCCTCTTTTCTCTTCTCTTCTCTTCTCTTCTCTTCTCTTCTCTTCTCTTCTCTTTTTTCTCTTTTATTCTCTTCTCTCATCTTCCCTTCTCTTCCCAGCTATCCAAATTTCATTCTAATCTTTTTTCCCATCCCATCTCATGAGATTTAGTTTTTTCTTTATGGATTTTTTGCATTCTTGATTTTCTTTTTCTCTTTTTAGGGTTGCTATGATGAGCTGTTGAATGAGTTCGATCACTACTTGACATATGTCATTGGCATTGGTATTGGCTTTGCTATCCTTCAGGTAAAAAGACTAGAAAATTTTGTATAGCATTGTGAAAAATGTCCAGGTCTCTCTGTAATGTGGTAAAGGTTCTGGTTTTCACCACATAGAGCTGAGTTTGTTTGATGCATTCCTGGACTTCATATTCAAGGGTAGTGCAGCTATAGTTTACCCATCTCTCACCTCTGGGATCTCAGGTTCTATTCCAGTTGCATCACATATCAGTAGAGGTTGTTGGGTCTCTCCCTTGACTCTCTGTAAGTTAGCCATGCCCTGACTTACTTCAGCTCAGAGTGTGTTTCAGGGTTTGATGGATGAGTTAGCCATGCCCTGACTTTGATCAGCCCAGAAGTTGTTTCAGGGATCTATCCGCAAGCTAGCCGTTGCCTGACTTACATCAGCCCAGAGGTCATTTCAGGGTTCTATCTGTGAGTTAGCCTTTCCCTGGCTTATGTCAGTCCAGAGGTTGTTTCAGGGTTCAATCTGTGAATTAGCTGTGCCCTGACTCAGATCAGCCCAGAGGTTGTTTCAGGGTTAGTTTGTATTTTTTTTAACCAGAAAAGTTAATATATCACTCCTATTTCCCCAACAGCTCTTTGGAATGATAGCATCTTGCTTCGTGATGTGTAAAAGTGGAGACATCAGCTATGCTCCTCTCCATGGAGGAACATTTGTGTAGAGTATTGAAGTAACAGTACTTCTTTCATACATCTTTCATCTACCAAACCTTTGTATCCAGTTACATCAGCATTTAAGCTCTAGTTTATAGACATTATATCTATCAAGATTTATCTAGCATATCCTATATGGATCTAGGGGGTTTGGGGAGTTCATCTGACCCCCTAATTAGAAGATACCCAATGCAATTTTTTTTTGATTTGGTGGTTTGAACCATCCTCCCTTTTTTTGTTTGGGTAGTTTAGTAGCCAAGCCAAGTAAAAAAAATGTTGAACCCCCCTAGCAAAAATCATATCTTAAGACTTAGTCTAGAAATTGCTCCAGAAAAAATAACAATTTAAGAAATTTTTTTACCATATTTCTACTCCCCCTCCCCCTTGCGTTCTACAAGGTTATGTTTATATGAAAAAGACATGCTTGTCCTCAGCCCCCTCAAAATTTTCCTAACTTACTGAAAACAAGCTCTGCCAAGATTCGCGAAATTAAACATTTTGCAGGCAATTTTATAGTAAGCTACAACATATCAAATTAGCAGACGTTATCTTCGCTAAAATAATTGATTATAAACATTTTAATGATCTAATTGATAACAGGTCTTTATATTTCTAATAGTCCCTGTCTCGGGTTTTTAGGGTTAAAAAAATAAAAAGAGTGATTTTAAATAAAACGAACAAATTATATAAAGAATAAAATAAAAAAATTCAAAAAATTTTTTGGAAGCATGAGTTTACTTTAGTAAAAAGAATATAAATCTCTCTCCACGTGTTTTCTACGCATGCTGTTGTGACACTGAAAAGGTTTCCATGTTGAACCAATCAGAACTCTAGGAAATATACACTATCCAATCAGAGTGCTTGAATTAGGAAGCCATTTAGCTGTTACGGCATCGTGCGGTTCTCATACCGTAAATCTCTATATTTTAGATTTTTTAAACTAAAAAAAAGTTGAAAGCTGCTTTTCTTGCTTCAAAATTGTAATTAGCACTTGATCAGAATTCGTAAATTTATTCTAAAGTTCTAAAGCCCCCAAAATTTTGACTTCCATTTTTTTGTTAGTTATTTTGAAACTCCATATCTGACGAAATTTCTCCGAATTTCTTGATGAAGATTCCAAGTTAAAACATAGTTAATATAGAATATCAAGAATATTAGAGTACAAACACTAAAAGTGTGCAGCATAAATACCACTAAATACTGCTAAAATATGCTAATTCTATTGTTTTCTATTGTTTAGGCAGCACTATTTAGCAGTAAATAGTGCAAAGTATTGCACACTTTTAGTGTTTGTACTCTAACTATGGTTAAAAACTGAAACTTTGAGAAAAGTCTAAATCTTCCCGAGATGTTGTCCTATATTTATTCACACTTTAGCTGTATTTGCTGCGACGTCCAACTTCGAGGGCTCTTTTCCTAGCTTAGCCCCTAGCCTGCTTTGGATTTTTAGTCCTTGAGGTAAGGCCGTACAGGACATTCTATATTCTCTATGCAGTCCTCCTGTCTGCTCTCTCTGTTGTAAATGATCAAAGTTTTCTTAACAGGGTTCAAAAAGAGAACAAAGATGTCGCCATCTTCGAAGGTTGTGATGTTACTCATTGTCCCTGCTGGTTCTTCAGGGCTGTAGCAGTACCCATCACACCAAAACCACGCATCCTTGGTCAATTCTTTCCAGTTCCAGTAGATCGATCCTCGAGAAGATGGAGAATGCAAAGTGCTTGGTAGCGAAGTTTCGCTGTTTGTTAAGCTCCGCTCGCATTTTTTAACACCAATTTTACACCCTTGGAAGAAGGACTGTTGAGGACCTAGATGCGAGCTTGTTCTCACGAAACTCGTGTCTCCGATAAAGGATGAGTACAAGTTAATGTTGCTGCGAAACTTTACCCGCCATGAAAAACAATATCCACCGTCTATGACGATGTCGTCAATAGTGGTCGAGCTTCCTTGATACTGTTGATACATTCCGTGGTCACTGCTGAATGAATAATTCAAACTGGCCTGGTTAATGTTTACGATCTTCTGGCTCACATACCAACAGAATGGACTGCCTTTTATGTTCTTACTATCAACCGCTACAGCGAGAACGTACTTTCCAGGAAACCCAGGCAAATATGATAAATTATATGTACCATTATCATTGTCTATGACGTCAAGAAATTTCATACTTGTGCCCCAGATTTCTTTCTGTGCGAGAGGACAGTCGGTGATGACTGCTTGAACTCTGTTCCCTCCTCTCAGGATTTGCTGGCCAAAATGGTCTCGTACTGTTATCACAAACTCACAAAACTGGCTGCAGAATGTGGTGTAAATGGTGTCGGGTTCTCCACCAATGACTTGAAGCGAACACAAGGATGGCACAGCTGTAGTGCTATCGATTCTGACAAGTTTGGGCATCAAATCTCTTAGTGTTGTTTCACTATCAAAGCGTAGTGCTATCCCATCATCTTGATACGGACTTGGGTAAATGAGCTTCTCAGAAAGATCTGCCAAACGAGTAATAATTTGACTTTTAAGAGACAAAATTTCACTCTCACTACCATTGCGGATAGCCTGCCTAGCAAAATGAACACCATTCTTTATATTTGACAAATGTTGTGAAAGATGATCTTCCTGGGATCGTATCGAGCGAAATTTTGCCTTACAAACTGTTCCTACTCCTTGCTTTAACTCCGTCCGAATTTGCTGCAAAATTCGAATTTGTGTATCAATAAAGACATCAACATTCCTTTCAGCTGTTGTGCCCTTTTGTTTGATTCTCGTTTTCATATTTGTGACTTCTTTCAACGTGTTTTCCAAAGTCGGGATTTTTTCCACTGCGTCTCTTATAGCGATGAATATTTCTCGACTTTCTCTTTCTATTACTTCTTCAACTTTTTTAAACTCGTGTTCTCGGTGTTCGAAAATAGTGCAGTCACGACAAATAAGAACTCGGCAAACTTCACAATAAAATAATAGAGGCTCACTCTCGTGTTTTCTGCAAAATATCTGTTTGGCTAAATCATGCGGTTCTGCTCTCATCACAGTTTGTAGTGTTACAACTCGATGGTTCTTGAGAGATTGTATTCTTTGGTGAGCTGCAATACAGCAACTACACATAAAAACACTACAATCATTGCACCGAACAACTGCACCTTTTTTCCCACGACAATTCTCGCAGTCGATTTTCTTTCCCTTTTGCTCGCTTCCTAAAGAATGAAGCTTCAAAATTGGCGTCAGATTTGTGATGCTGAAGTTTTGTGGTAGTCTTGCAACTTCTTCTGGAGTAAACTAAGAAAGGAAGAAACGAATAACTAAGCAAAATAAATTACACCATTTCTCATTTCAATAAAAAGATCAAAAATGATAAATACATTGTTTAAAACTTTAAGAAAAACGTCGTATTTACGTTAAATTTCGTGTAGCAAGTCGGACAAAGTGTTTCCAGTGTCTTTTCTTCTGGTTTTTCGTTGAAGAGTTTATCAATGCATTGTTTACAAAAAGAATGTAAACATGGCAAGACTCGAGGATCTTTCAAATCATCCTTGCAAAGTGCACAAAGTGTTGCCATACGGGAAAGAGAATATGGAAAACAAGAAAACCGTCTCAACTACCCATGGCGATAAAATACAATTCTTGAAAACTGCTTGAGAAAATGAACTTGGAAAAATTTGAAAATTCTTCGTCAGATTGACGAAAGCTTCAGCGCGCGCGCATTTCTTACTGGCCTCCTAGCTTGAGCGTGCGCTGGGATGAAAGCTTTCCTATTCGAAATTTTTGGCTTGCTAGCAGTTTTTGACTTCCTTTACTTAAATTTTCTTTCTCCCCCCCACCCCGCGTCTCTTTTTCCTTTTTTCCCCTTATTTCTCTGTTCCATTCTCGCTATAACGATAGAACAGGAAAATACTTCCTTGCAATTTTCCTGCTTGCTTTCTCTTTCGAATTCTGCATTTCCTGCTTGTAAATATAAATAATATTGCATCGTTAAAAACCATAAGAATTATAAGGGCTTTTAATTTTTTTATTGGCAAGCTGGCAATAAAATCATAAAATTATTTTATTAATTTTCTCCTCTTTTTCTGGAAATTTAGAATCGGGTATTATAGCAACTGGGTTACCTGTGTTATATAATTCAATATTATTGTTATTTAACAAAATACAGAAGTGATAATTAAAGCATTTCTGAATTTTGTTGTATTGGTAGATAGCTGACAATGAAATCATGAGGATATTTTACTATTACTCGTTTTCTGGAAATTGCCGAAAAGACTAACCCCAGGAATATATTTCTTGGGTTACCTGTGTTAGGGGTTTGGTATCTAACTGAGGAATGACATCATTGACTAAATTCAATATGGACGACTAACTCGCTTGAATAAGCAAAAATTCTGCTTTCAAAGCTCTATTTTTAGACCTTTACATCTTCTTTTCCTTATTCCAATGCCTCAGTCGAGCATTTAAACATCTAATGGACTTCAAACAGAAGACTTTTCGCAAATGCGGCAGCCGTAAGTACAGAATATTTCCCGCAATATATCGAGTGTTTTGAAGCTTATTTTCCTTCAGAACTATTGTAATTCTCGTCCACTTTGTGTCATTTCTTCATCAGATTATAGTGATTTAGGAGCTTTAGATGGCGTTGAAGTTAAAATTGGACAAAATTTCCAGCCTCCTAGAAAGGTAATACTTTATTTAATTGAAAAAATTATAATATTTGGTGCTTTTTTGAGACAGAAATTCATGATGAATTTCGCCCTTCCTTCCTTTGGATTCGCGACGTGCAGATTTCTAGGAAGCATCCTTTATCAACCGTACTGACAGCTGCTTTAAACTATTTTTTTGTATATCTTATTAACTTAGGTTGCTTTGCCTGTGGGGTTTCACCAGAAGGATCCATCAGAAGTTCTAAGTTTGACAGTGAGTACATTTAAAAAATATTATTCTGCATGATAAACTTATATAAACATATTTATACCTAAAATTAGAGGTTTTGAAGTGTTTTACAGTGTTTCTCAAGTCCATCCCTTATTTCGACTATTCTCTTTCACCACTTTCTTTCATTTGTTCGTGCTTTTCGATTTTCAAAAATTATAAGGTTTAGAACATAATTTGATTTATTTTGGACAGAGATATATATTTACTTTTGTAACTTTACTCTCTTTTTCTCATCTTTTCACAATTTTTGCTATAATTATTTTATCCTTTTTCGGGATGGGGTACTTGCTCTTATCATTTAGTCAATTCTTGTGATATAAACTAAATAGGATTCAAGACATCATCGATCCAAAATTTTGTTTCAAATAACTGCATTTTACGATAGACAACTTATTTAGCAGTAGACACTAGCTTGTGCAGTCCACCTGACAGGAATCAAACCTGTGTCGACCTTCCAGATACCGGTCAGATGCTCTACCACTGAGCTACAGGGAGACTCATGAGACTCATGTGGTTGTGGCCACTTGACTGGGTTGATATGACAGATGGCCTGTTTTATTTCAGCAGAATAATTTTTTGTTCCCAAGGTCTTAGTTGAATACATGAACCAAGGCTGTTAGGCCAAAGTTTTTTTTTAAGGCTTAGGGCACAGTTTTCCCTGCACTGGCTTTAGGATCATGGTAAATAAATGTTATTATTGTTTATTCAAAATAATTCCCTGTTTCTAGATAATTTTTCATAACAAGCATTGACTGACCAAATTTAGAAAGAAACATCATTCGTCCAGTAATTTTTGAAATTATTGGATGATTGATGTCATGATAGCCGCCAAACAAAGATGGCTTCCCAACAGGGAAGGTTTGCAATCTTATCAGAAATGCTTTCTTAATTGACTGAATTGAGTTTACTTTGAAAATATTTTGAATAAATAATAAAACAATTATTTGATTCAGCTATCTTATGATATGAAAATTTATATACCTGAAAGAGTGTTATCCGCCTCAGCAGAAATATTCAAATTATTCTTTCAGTATGACTTTGTGTTGGAAAATGAAATTGTATCAAAAGCTGATGAAATAAAAGCACAACAATTACGACTACAAGAAGAAGAGGCAAGGCAAGCTGCAGCAGCTGCTACTGAACAAACCATTTCAGCAGCTCCCAGTTTATCTACTGGAAATGTTTCCATTTCTACAGGACAAGCAATATTTTCAACAGTAGGAACTGATATCTTACAACCAACAACTTGCAAAACTGTTGGACATAAAAGAAATGAAAGCCTTGGAAAGAATCCTTTTGATCTGTCAGACTTTGAGGGACAGGATTTGAATCCATTTGAGCTTGTTGAACTTCAGAGTATCAATGATATAGATGAGTTGAAAAGTGTTCTTCAATCAAGTTCTCAGCCACTGCCTGCAGAAGGAACTCAAACGGTTGCTGTGTCTTCTACTAAGGGTCCTACAACAGTCACAAGCTCTGGGCTGGCTGGTTCTTTGAGTCAGCCATCACAGCCATTTAACTATCTTGCAAGTCAGACGCCTAAAGATAGCTCTCCTGCTCAGCCAATCAAAGCAAATATTAATTCAAAACTTTCTAAATCTGTTCCTGATCTTTCAAACACTCAGTTAGTTGATATTTCAAGTGGAGAAAATGCTTCTGAATCAGAACAAAATGATAATGTTGTAAACTCAAGAAGTGTTTCACCGCCCAACCCTCGGGATGGACAGTTTTCACAGCCGAATACTGTTCCTACGATGGGATATGGAATACCTGCCAAACCTTTTAGTTATTTACATGGTGCACAGAATAATTCTTTTACGACACCAAATGTACAACAAAATAATCCTGTTTTGGTAGATGTAAACAGATCAGCCCCCCTTGCGCAAGCCTCGTTACCTTCATCATTACCTTCTTTAAGTTCTACCCCAACGTCACTAATGGGTAGCACACAGACTGCATATTCCATGGCTGGAGGTAGCATCCAGCCGCCATCAAATATTAGACTACCCCCTTTAAGAAAACCTCCCCCGATACCCCCAAGACTATCAGGTCGCAAAATTGAATCTAGTAATATGGACAATGTAGGGAACAATAGTCAAAATGCTGTCAATGTTGGTGTTTCTTCGTCATATCCTGAAAATAATGAAGGTACAGGTATACCAGTATCTGGAAGCAGTGGGCAGGATATGGGAAGATTTTCTGAAAGATCAAAAAGCCAGGTAATTTTTTTTTTTATTATTATTATATTTAACGAGGAAGCCACACTCATCGGTGATGATTTTCAGGAGGGTCCTCTAATACGACTGTATTGTGTGGGGATGTGGGTAGGGAGGTGGTTAAAAAAATATAAACATACAAGGGAATATTGGTAATCATTTATTATTATTTATTAATTATTATTCTTATGATCTAGTTTTGCACATTTTAAAAAAATTACTCAAATGCAATTCAAATACATTCATCCATCTACCCACCCTCCCTCCCGACCAACCATCCATCTATCCACTCATCCATCCATCCACCCACCCTCCCGACCAACCATCCATCTATCCATCCATCCATCCACTCATCCATCCATCCACCCACTAATCCATCCATCCACCTACAAGCCCACCAACCTACCCAACCAGCCAGCCATCCATCTATCCATTCATCCATCCCCATTCAGCCATCCATTTATCAATCCTGATCAATCCATCATCCAACCATCTTCCATCCATCCATCCATTCATCCATCCATCCATCTATTTATTCATCCATCCATCCACCCATTCTTCCATTCATTACATCTGTTCCCATCCACTTTATTCTTCATTTATTTCAACTCTTTTTACTATTGTTTTTTCCTTCATATTACCTGTATTACTTTTTCCATTTATTAATTTATTTCATTTTGATTTTTAATTTAATTTAAGTTGTTTTTATTTTTGTTTTTATTTTTGTTTTCATTTTTTTGTTTATCTGATTTATTCAAGTCTGATGTTGAATCCAATTCATCACCCAATCATTCATTAATAAAAAGACAACCTGCACAAAGAAGGAATAAGTCCAAAACTATGGTGAGGAAACCATCACAGCAGTAGAAAACCTTGAACTCTCTTTTCCATTCTGAACTGATTTTCAATTAGAAAAAAACTTCCAAAATAGTCTAACTTACAAGAGAGTAATGAAGCAATGAAAACAATGTGTCGCAAAGTCAATGTATTCTTTTTCAATTAACTCTCATATTTTTATTTAATTTTGCATTTCAACAAGTTGCCTGCCCCTACCCCTCCCCCCTCCCCCTCCCCCTCCCACCTCCCCCTCCCCCCTCCCCTCTCCCCCTCCCCCTCCCCCAAGTAGAAAAGATCAATCCATTACATGTATGACCCAGACTGACCGACCAACCAACTGACCAACAGGGACTCTGTGTGTATGGGAGAGGGGCTGTGTGGCTGGTCTGTGCAATTTCAGTGTCCCCTCTCCCCTCCCCTCCCCCTCAATATTTTGAAGTGCCGAGAATAAGGGATATCATGATAGTCCTGAACAACCTTCTCCATTTCAGTTAGATGTTGAAACATCAAAACTCTACCCTTCAGTGCGTACAGTATACCTTATTCAAATTTTCTTGTTATAGGACAGCTCAAGGCGTCATTCTACTCCCCTACCACCTATTCCTGACTCTACCTCCCCACCCCAACCAAGTTCACAGTCGACTTTACCAGATCCTACACCAGTATTAACAGAGTCAGAGAAACAATTTGTTGATTATATTGGGATCATGGGTTTTCCTATGCCGAGAATTGCACGAGCAGTACAGAGAATTGGTGAGAAGGATAGAGAGGTAAGTCTTTTGATGATCATAGCAGAGCTTAAAATAACAGCCGGTCACTTGTCAGTCATGATGACTGGACAAATTAGTCTTAGCTCGGTCATACCTCATTTCTGGCTCAATGTTACTGTTCAAAATGATTGCCATGGCAAAGGTTTGACTGGATAACTTCCAGTTTTAGTTGGGCATTGTCCAATGATGCTTCGATTAAGTGCTGCATTGTTGTGAATGAATGGTGTATTATTTGAGGGTGGCACTCTTTAATTTTTGCTATATACTGCTCGTGATTTGGGGCGGCATTTAATTAGAGGCAGTGCTTAATCACTGGGTGGCATCGGTGGCATAGTGGTTTACAACTCGCCTCTCACCGCTGTGGTCCGGGTTCGAGCCCCGGCTCTGGTTGGATAATATGTGAATTGAGTTTGTTTGATGTGTCATTGTCTCCCTTGCCACGAGGGTTTTCCTCCGGGTTCTGCAGTTTTTCTCCCTCCGTACAAATCAATATGCGAGTTGAGCGTTGTATGTTGTAAAATACAGAATGTAGTAGTAGTGTTTGTGGAGTGAACCTCATGGAAGAGCCCCGTACGGGGAGTGATGGTTATAAAAACTATGTTGTTTTTTTAAGTGAGTTTTTGTGTAAGAGGACCATTTTTAAAAGTAGGATGATAATGTTAATCTTTACATCCAAGAATTTCTTTCATACATTTTTGATGTATTTTCTCAAGCCTGGTTTTATTTTACACAGGTGATAGATTTCTTGGTTGCTGTAGAAAAACTCACTGAGGAAGGATTTCCTGAAGATGATGTTGAAATAGCATTAAGTCTTTACAACGATAATGATAGAAAGGTAAATTCAAAGTTCTGGAAAAATTAGAGGGATTTCCCAGGGGTGGGGAGGGCCAAGGACGGCATTTTCAAGGGGTGGTGAAGGTCTGAGGTTATGTTGTGTAGTAAGTTCCATAAAATATCCATACCTCCCCCATGGAGGGGATTGGCATTTTCAAGGGGTGGGGAGGGTCTGAGGTTACTGTATGTTGTGTAGTAAGTTCAATAAAATATCCATACCTCCCCTATGGATAGGAATTTGGATTTCCAAGGGATGGGAAGAGTTGGTGGGTATGTTGTTTAGTTTGCTTAACATTGAAAAGTTACATTATCTGCAAATATCTTTAATAATTTTCTTCCTTTTTTTTTCCTTTAGGCGCTGGAATTCCTTAAACTGTCTGAAAGCTTCAAACAGCTGGGATTTGAAGAGCCATACATCCAAGAAGCCTTGAAAGCTGCTGACAACGATCATGATAAGGCACTAGACTTTCTGACTTCAATTTCTGCCTCCTGAATGAAATATTTATTTTAATTATCGTCACTGGGAATTAATTTATTATGAAGCAAATTTTGTCCAAATTATATTCATTTGGTTGCATGTACGTACATGTAGATGCATAAGTAGTATGATCATCAACTCTTCCAATAGAACTTTTTCGAATTTGAAAATACCACTCACTGTTCCTTGGGTTTTGTTCCTTGACTATAGATTCATTTATGCAGGCTCTTGTATTATTAGATTCTGCAAAGAGAGAGTTCACTGTAACTAAAATTTAATGGGGAAATGATTTTTTGAGACTTCGTGGTCATTAGATGATCCTTCAAGTAAATGTTAGTTCCAGTACTTAGACATTTGTTATATAGGAAACTTGTCAAGTATAGCGCAAACTTACCAGTAAGCAGTTTTTACTTTACTAATACTATAGGGTTTTTGTCGGAGTGGGAAATCTGGCATATCACGGATAAAACTGCATCTTTTGATTGGAAGATGCTCAGTGGCGTAGCCATGGCCAGGGGGGGTACTCCCTATAATGGACTATACAGGGATGCTCCACCTGAAAGGGGTACCCTTTTCAGGCTGCAGGTATAGAAGGGGTGGGAATTTATGAGTTTTGCTATAAAAGGGGGTAGTTTGTCTTCAAAGGTATATGAAAAGGGTACCTTTTTGCTGAACTTTGGTATATAAAAGGGTAAGGGGTGGAGAGTCCAGGCAGAGCATCCCTGTATGAAACGATCCCTGGGAGTCAGGGTCCAATAAGTTAGTACTTAAACTATGTACCATGTTTGTATGTGTACATGTATGTGTACTATGTTTCCCACTCATACAAAAAAGCTCTCTATAATTACTTTTACTAGTATTTTTTTCAAATAACCAAGCTTAAGGCGCAGTATTTTAGGGATTGTTGCTGAAGTAGGAATGTTTGAATCCACTTCAGCAACATTGCGTGCAACAAATTGCATTATGTGACATAGCTCACAACAGCGATTGCATGCAACATAGCACACAATGTTGTACTATGCATCCACAGCTTGAACCTAGCTAGAAGTGTAGCAAATGTTCTCGAAAGCACAAATAATTAAAAAAACTGTCAAAAAAAGAAATAAATTCAGACCACAGGAAATATCAATTACTAGCAATTTGTGCCAAATTTAATCAAATGTTGTTCTTACAAAATCAAACATAATAGAAAATTTGATTGCTGAGCTAGACTGCTGGTAAAAAAGGAAAATATTCCTAGAAAAAATTTTAAAATGAGAAAAGTCATTTAGTTATCTTTACGAATGGTTCTGATTCAGAAGCTGTAAGGTTTTTATTTTGGTTTTCTTTGTTCGGCATTCTTAAAAACAATGAAAATTTTATCACAAAATTGATTATAATATTTGTATAAAGTTTGTTTGGATATAGAGATATTATATTATGTACAGAAATGGAAATTTGAACTGTTGTTGTGATTGTAATGTCATAAAGAAAGAAATTATAATAATAGTTCAACTGTAATAGTTTGATATCATTGATCTGGGTTTCACTTGACATTGTTTCTATCACTGCACCCGAGCTGAATGTTCATCAGCTGAATCGCAAGTTTTCAATGGTAAGAGCATTTTCATTTTTGATGTCGGAGCATCCATATTGGCGTACCTTTAAACAGTAAGTCTTTTATCCTCCGGGAAGTGAACTCTATTTTTATTCAAAAACTGTTCTATTGCTTGGTACACCAGTATCCCTGACTTGAAACAGGAGTGAAAATGATCTATAGAATTCTTTCTGGTTGACATCACATGGTGGTCAGTGTTTGAATACCATTTTGGAGCAGATAAAGGGATTTCAAATACTTTTATTACTCAAATAAAACCCAGGAACTATTAAGACTATGATGTTTAAAAATTTGCCTACAAACCTACCTTTTTCTGATATCACAGAACAGTGGCGTAGTGAGGACCAAGGACCTGTGGGGGGCACCTAGAATAAAAACTAATTACCAAAAATTTGGGGGTGCACGTGCCCACCCCATCATCAAAGAAAAAAAGGCTCGACCCAAAAAAATTTGGGGGGGGGGATGGGTGACCGGTCCCCTTTGGTATGCCACTGTTGCAGAAATGTGAACAAGTGCTAACTCTTACACACAACTGATATAAAATAGCATTTTTATTAATTTACTACCCTACAAGTTATTAACCGAGAGTTCTTATATTGCCTTAGTTAAATTAGTAATAGTGTACTTCATGCCCCACCAGCTCAGACAACGCAATGATTGTCAGTTAATATGACAGCTGGCCATGATTACTGCCTTAGTTTTTTTATAAATAAACTGACTGCTAATATGAGTTGAATTCGTTTTAAATTCTGGGCTTCTGCCAAAGAAAGTGCTGTACAGTTTACAAAATCAAATACCTATTTATTTAACAAAAACAAAACAATTCCTAATGTTTCCCAAAATTATTTTTGTTCCTTACTACACTCCTTTACACACTTGATGTAGTCCTTAACGTCTTCAGAGGACCCAATAAATATTGGCGCTCTTTGATGAAGAGACGTGGGAACAATATCTAGGATGTTCTGTGTTCCATCGGAAGCCATGCCGCCAGCTTGTGTGATGATGTAAGCCATTGGATTACACTCATATAAGAGACGAAGCTGATAAAGAGTAGAAAATGGTATTTAAAAAATGAGACAATCTCTGGACTGATCTAAGTCAGGGCACAGCTAACTCACAGATCAAACCCTGAAACAACCTCTGGGCTGATTTAAGTCAGTTCACGGCTGATATAAAATGATATTTATAGCCCCTTTACAGGAAAGATGAACATGTTTTCAGGGGGTGACATCTTACCTTTCCTTGTGGAGCCTTGGTATTGGAAGGGTACATAAAAATTCCACCATAGACCAGGGTTCTATGCAAGTCTGATACCATAGAACCAACATAACGAGATGCATATGGTCCTCTTGAATCCTAAATGAAAAAGGTCAAGGTTAACAATGATACTCAGTGGAAATGAGTGCAGACATCACATGACATGACGTGATGCTCCATTCAAATAGCACATCCAGGGGGGTGCAAGGAGTAAGCAATCAACTTTGTGCCCCTACTTCTAAGATAACCAATACAAAATAATGTTGTTTTTCCAAGAGTACACTCCTCCCTTGGGTCGACTTTTTGCTCCTACTGCAGCTTTGAAGATATCCAATATGTAATAATATTCTCTTTTTAGAATTGGATCATTATATTGGTGATTTTTTTTCTTTCTTTTTTGGGGGGGGGGGGGTGGGTGGTGTTTTTCTTGTGTGGTCGCCTTTCGCACTCCCTGAAGAAAATCCTGATCTGCCCCTTCTTCCACCAATCACAGCATGTCCTCCAAGATCACAGGTTAGCCAATCAGAGAACAAACCACAACCAAAAACAAACCAGACATTGACTCACTGTAGGGTTCTTGATCAGTGCTAGGTATTTTTTCATTGGTTCAAAGAAGTAGGCTTGGTTGCCTTCATTGACGCTGTAGATAAGCTTGCCTCTTGGTTTCATTTTGATGTCTGGATTAGTCAACACAAACTCCCCAATTGACTGAAATAAAACAGCATAACAGAACAAATGTCATTTACAAGTACAGTAAATATGCCATTTTCACATTTCCTATAACGCTGTGCTTTTTGGGTTGTAACTGGTGAAAAATTTGTCATAAATTAAATTAAACATTCTTCAATTGAATGTAGAGTATAGCTTTATTTATCTGTAAAATAATGATTGTCCATTCATTACAGTCAAAATGGCTCAAGTGTACCCCCCTAGAATCCTTTAGTGAATTGATTATTCAAATATTGAGTTCATTATTCACTCTGACTCCAAACTTGAAAATAGATTATCTAGTTCAGTTCTGAATCAATTCTTCAACAATTGCCATGCCAAGGTAGAACAACTCCCCAGAAAGGCATCCCTTAGAATTTTAGTATGAAATGAATGTGAAGTTTGGAGTCTTCCGATTTTTTAATGAAAACTCAGAGTGAATAATCAACTCAATATTTGAATAATGAAATCATTAATGGAGCCTAGGGGGGTACACTTGAGACGTTTTGACTGTTAGTCCACTTCCCACATCCAGAAAATGAAGACATTTAATACCTCTTTAGCTTGGGCGTAATGTTTTCCTGTTTCAGACCATGTGTCATTTCCTTGAGAATAAGATTCTTTGTTTCAGTTGTATCCATATTCATGTGTTTTCTCATGCACCACCGTCAAACAAAAAAAAGATACTCTAGGGAATGACAAGGTCTGAAATGGGAAACTATTACGCCCTTGGAAGGTAAAGATGTATTTTCACCAATAAGAAACGCACTTACAGGATCCAGAGTAAAGCAGTTCACCCCTTGGCCTGTAGATAAAACAATAGCAGTAGCACTACCATACAAGGCATAGCCAGCAGCCACCATTTTATTGCCTGGTTGTAGACCATCTTTTTGTGAGGGAGGACCATTATCTGAAAGCTGGAATGAAGTATAATATATTCTAATTATACAATGGTTCATACCATGGAACATCCCATAAGGCACTAGCTTGTATTTTCTAGTACATATGACGGACAAGTCATTATTAAAAGGGAGGGGGCCTGTTGCAAACCGAGAGGGCCGGGACCAGCATTCTTATGCTCCACAAAGGATGGGGTTAAAAGAGACAAAGGGCAATTTATGGGGAGGGGTCATGAAAATTTGTGCAAGTGAAAATCAAAT
This sequence comes from Anthopleura xanthogrammica, assembly GCA_964019055.1. Taxonomy (NCBI): domain Eukaryota; kingdom Metazoa; phylum Cnidaria; class Anthozoa; order Actiniaria; family Actiniidae; genus Anthopleura; species Anthopleura xanthogrammica. Next base: position 10,365,528 of record OZ025217.1, read on the forward strand.
GCACCATTTCACAAGTGGAATATCCATTGGCCGGTATGTAACAAGAAACCATTGTACAACTATTTTATGCTACGCCTTTAAAAATAGGCATTAAGTGATGAAATGCAATGCCTGATGGGAAGAAACAGTGGAATACCACTAAATATACACAGCTTTCCTGCATTCTGGCTGTATTTTCAATGGTGTGGGATAAAATGAAATATAAAATAACATAGTAACTACAAAACGATGTCGCTATTTGACCATACCTTTTTGGCTATTCCAAAGATACTTCCAATCGACGCAAGACAGTTAATATTTGACGAGCCATCAAGAGGGTCAAACCAGACGACATATTTGCCTTGTCTCTCAGTCTCTACTTCAATGACTGTCTCGTTCTCCTCTGACACAAGCAGGCATGTCGTATAAGAGGATTTTAACATGTTTATGAACAATTCATTAGACGTCACATCCAACTTTTGCTGGGCATCTCCTGAGACGTTGGTATCTCCAGCTATTCCATAACTAGAATAAAAATTTAAAATCATTTAATTTTCTATTTGATACCTTGAAACAACCTTTGGGCTGATCTAAGTCAGGGCATGGCTAACTCACAGATCAAATATTGAAACAACCTCTGGGCTGATCTAAGTCAGGGTACAGCTAACTCACAGATTAAATCGAAATTTAGTGTGTTGGGTTTTGAGGAGGGAGGAAAACCGGGGAGACTTACTGTATCAAACTCTACTTACAAGCAGGGGTTGGTAGAGCTATGGAGGGCTACTAAATCTTAATGAAAAGAAAATGAAGTGAAGGGAAAGAAAGGAAAGGGAATAGACGAGAAGGAAAGAGAAAGGAGAGAAATGAAAGGGGATGGAAAGGGAGAGGCGGGTATGGGATAAAAATGCAAGGAATTAAGGGAAAAAAAGAAAGGAAATGTGAAGTAAAGAGAAAGAGAGGGATGGAAGGTATAGTTCACTAGAATGCTATTCAAACAATTCCTTACAGTTTTGCAATTCCAGCTTTCCTGACAGCAGATGAAGTAGCCTTGACAGCAGTCATTATTGCATTCAGTAGCTGAGTAAGGTCTCCAGTAGCACCTGGAACCTTACGCTGCTCACTCAACACGAAGCGAGTCAACGTAACTGCGTTTGTATCCACCATATCTGTTTATAACTAGCAAAACAAGATAAATTATTACACTGCAACACCTGAATTCGCACAGAACAAAGATAATCAATTAATATGGCATATATTTAGCCAACATTTTAAGTCTAATGGGAAAAAAAAGCTTCAAAAAGTGCTGCATAGTTGACCAGATGTACGTGTCAGAATCAAGCCCCAGCTGAATTTGCTTTTATCACTAATACACCTTGTAGAGTAAATTTTCTTGTTGCTCTTGGTTTTACAAATATCTAAGTTATCATATCTTATTCTCTGAATCTAATAAAATGCTAAAATCTGACTTACTTGGGAGGTTAAAAGTGAAGAATTGAAGGAAAAGCAAGAAGAATTTGGACTTTGACACGACCACGAAATGAAGGATATTAACGTGGCTTGTGGGGCTGGGCTCAAACGTGTACACTTATTGAGTCCCTCATGAACCCAGCCAATGAATGAGCGTTTCGTGGCTACGCCCTTGGTATGCCTTTTTAGTGGGAAAAATGGAAAAATAAGTGAATAAAATGAAATAAAATGGAAGAAAATAAACGATATTTTCCATTAGAAAGCAAGCCAATTAACGAGCCTTTCGAAGGTTCCGGCCTCAAGCGCTTTCTTAGGGAAAAAATGTAAATAAGAAAATGAAATTGTTATAAATTTATATACATATATATGTAGAATTTTGGTTTACGATGCAACAGCAATGTAATATTTTAACATTTGTGTAACGCAAAGGGAATACAAACCTACATTTTTAACTCTTTTCTTAGCCCAATTTACGTGGGCTTCCTGTGTATTTTCGCAAGAAAAGAAATATTTAAAGAAACTATTCTCGCAATTTTGCATATCGGAGTATTACTTACAAAATTAGCTTTGAAGTAGTAAAGTCTTTGAAAACAAACCTTGAAAACAATCAAAAACAATGTGATTTGAGAAAAAAAAAATCCAGAAAATTGTATTCATTTTGGGTTCCCTGTGGTTTCTTGTTCGGTTGCGTTCTATGTTCTCTTGTACTACTACAACAAAAATGGCGCTCTTTAATGCAAGGGTATTTTCTCGTCTCTCTCGCTATCGTTGCGTACTGAGCATGGCCTCAAGGGCTTGCCTTTCCACTACGCAAAGCGAAGACCTCTTGATAAACAAGGAGAAATATTCTTTTATAAAAGAACTTGGCCTCAAAGCTGACAATGATGGCGTCTTCAATGGAAGTTGGGGAGCAAATGGCGAGGTAAAGGTTGAACTTTTAGCCCAACAAAATAAAGACCCTGCATAAAACTTATACAAAAATTAGTAAAGCTTAAAGTAACAGTCCTCGTTTTAGCAAAACTTCAACATTTACAATTTTTTTATTCTAATCTTGTACAAAAGCTTACTCTGAAAGTCAATCTTAAGCTTATGCACAAAATTGCACGTGTATTCACGTTGGCTGACCGTTTCGATTAAAAATTGTCATGAATAGTAAAGTTAAAATATCATCTACAAATAAAAATATTGCTTCTGATTGATTGATTGGCTGTCAACTTTCTCTTAATTTGTGCAATTAATTAATTGTACACATCTGGGAACTTTGCATTGGTGTACACGTGTGATTGTGTTACAGTTTGATAGTGATATACCCAAAAAAAAATTCTCATTTATAATAATCAACGTCTTTTTGTATATGTGTTATTAATTGGTAGTCTGAGAAAACAGACTTCCTCGTCCACTTGTCCCCCATGACACTTTCACAGGGGGACGAGGAGCGAAAGATGTATGATTTTTTTGGCTAATTAATAAAAAATACCAGGAATAGTTCTCTTTGTCATTCAATGCATACCACTTTTTTGATGACCACAGACTCAATTTTACAGGTTTAGCCTATAGAAGTAAGAATTATGTTTGTAGTATTTCAAAATTACTGTATTGTGTCTTCTGGTAACCTTTTTTATTTTCTATTAGGTTATTACCTCCTATTCTCCTTCAAATGGTCAGCCTATAGCCGGCGTCCGACAGGCAAGTAACTCAGGAATTGATCTTTTTGTCTTGACGTGAGCTAGCCTCCCATCCAGCTCTGCACTCAGCTGCATAATTATAATAATTTGCTACATAATTTCACCAATAGGGATCTCTGGAGGATTACAATAACTGTGTGAAGATCGCTAAAGAAGCATGGAAAGAATGGGCTATGGTTCCTGCACCAAAACGAGGAGAGATTGTAAGACAAATTGGTCAGGCTCTTAGAGAAAATATCAATCCTCTTGGCAAGCTGGTAAGTGGATGGTATCTGTATGGATGAGAATTGGGAAGAATGAAAATATGAATAATGAAATGTAAAAAACTGCCACCCTGGTTAGCTCAGTTGTTAATAGTGTTGGTCTGTTCTGAGGAGGTTGAACCAACACTCAGAGTATTAAAATAACTGAGAAGGCGCTGCCTTCAAAATAACATCTGAAATGGTTAGACCTTCACGTGGCTCGGATGACCTCGTTAATGGCGGTCCCGTCTCTAATCACCTAGAGGCGTTAAAAGAGGACCACGAAATTATCAGTTGAATTATTGTCAAGCGTCATCATATATATATTAAACAAAGTTGATTGATTGATTGATTTTATCTTATTTGAATGAAACACAAATGAAAAAAAGAATGGATGGATGAATAAATGAAAATTGAGTGAATAGATAAAAAATAGGAAATGATAAGCAGAGGGTGTAACATTAATGAAACATTTCTTATTTTGTATCTGCAATTTTTCAGCTTACCCTAGAAGTTGGTAAAATCTTTCCAGAAGCTGCAGGAGAGATCCAAGAGTACATTGATATCTGTGATTTTGCTGTCGGGTTGTCAAGGATGGTCGGAGGAAAGGTCTTGCCATCAGAACGTAAGAAAAAAATCTTTTTTGAACTCTTTCTCATTAGCCCACTTCTGAGATATGCTTCGCTTGTCACACACAAAGGCTTCAATGTGAGGCTTCGTGCATGCTCAGTGATTCGTGACAGGAGAAATGAATTAATTTAATTTAGCACAGCCTCGTGTTGAAGTCTGAGTGCATGACAAGTGAAGCATATTTCGGAAGTTGGCTATTACTGACTCATTTACTCAGGATTAGCCTCGTTTCAGGATCAATAAATCCCTTGCACATGATACCAAAGCAACTCAATTTTGAGGACAAAACAAAAGAAATTTGTTCACCTCCTGAGAATTGGAAACCTATTGTTTTGTCCTCTAAATTTAGCTGAATTCTGACATTCTACAAGAGGCCTATTCATTTACACTTAAACTAACTTTTTGTTCAACAGGTCCTGGCCATGCGTTACTTGAGCAATGGAACCCTCTCGGCCTGACTGGAATCATCACAGCATTCAACTTCCCTGTTGCTGTGTATGGTTGGAATAGTGCTATCAGTATGGTCTGCGGCAATGTTAATCTATGGTAGGTTAGACTCCTTGTCTATTCCAAGCTTTGAATTTCAGGTGGTGCAAGTCAACCTTCAATATTCGCTTCTTTTTTACACTTCTTTCACTCGTGGCTGACTGAGTCTCAGAGAGGTCAGCTTGGAGCAAGTCTAATGGTTTGCTGCACATTTTAACAAGAATAACAAAAAACTTCTATTAATATATGTTTTTTATGTATTCAGGAAGGGAAGTCCAACTACACCTCTGATAGCCATTGCCGTAACCAAGTAAGAAATTAATCTAACAACACGTTATCAAATTTTTATCCCATCCTTGTCCTGCATTTTTGTTCCCATGATCAAGTTTTCATATATATGTATACGTACCAGAATCATCTTCAAATTCTTTTTCTTATGTTGTTCACAAATTCAATTGTGGTAACTCCTTTGAGAGTCGCAAGATAATGGTGTTTAAGTACTGCAATTTTGATAGTTATGCAGACACTGAAGTTCAAATTTCGGTAGCTTTTACTTTTTTGACTGGAAGCAGTGAAATAGGAAATTCCAAAAATTTTAATTATGAATAGTAAAAAAAGTTTGGTTTTTTTTTCAATTCATGATAGGAAATATAATTTATTAATATAAAGCAATTTTGTTTTTGAATAAAGAGTTATTCAGTCTGTCTTGGAAGCTAATAAAATACCAGGAGAGGTTTGTTCCATGATTTGTGGAGGAGCTGATATTGGGTAAGGATACTCATTCATTCCCATGATACCTAGGGAGCATTTTAGTAAAGTGTATTGTTAATGGGTAGAGTGATCACCTTATGAATAAGAAAATTTTTGTCCATGTTTTACGAGGGTACCACTTGATAACCAGTGGCTAACGAACCAGTGGCAGTCGTTCCATGATCAAATTGGAATTTGGAAGTTAACTTTTTGTGGAGAGAGGAAAACTGGAGAACCTGGAGAAAAACCCTCGAAGCACAGGAGAGAACCAACAAGCAACTCTAATCACTTACGATGCCAAGTCTCGGGATTGAACCCATGATGACAGTGTGGTGATCGAGAGGCACTGCATTGGTAGCACACACACCATTCGTGCTTCTAATGGTGCTTTGAGAGAATATGAGTATAGTGTGTTAGTAGCCATGGGTGGGGGATAGGTGAAGGGGAAGTACCATATGAATAAGTTTTGTACTAAGTTCAGTTGGAAGAGGTTGAAGAGGTTGCAATAGGTAGACACAATCATTATGATTATAAACATTGCCTTTGTGATGTTAATGTGCCAAACATTTTAACAATAGGTTTTGTTACTTTGCTTTGTTGGTTGGCAATTTAAATAACGATCAACCAACACAAATTACGTCATCGTGCGCCCACCTATAGTCAGACTATTCTCGTAGGGGGATTCTTTTTTCCCTAATTATATTTGAAGACAGGAAATGTTTTTTTCTTGTAAAGGCTCTGGTCCTCACTAACACATAAACACAAGCATAAGCACAATAATATTAAGGATCAAAACATTCCATTCTTCTTGTGCTTATGTTTATGTTGCTCGCTAGTGAGGACCAGCCTTAAGTGTTCAAACTCATTTGTATTGTAGACAAGCCATGAGCGAAGATGAACGAGTTGACTTAGTGTCATTCACTGGAAGTATACCAGTAAGCATTACTTTGTCATTCTTTGATACTGTAATTTCATTGTCCATTTCATGCCTTGCTGACATTGCCTGCCTTCATTATGTAACCACCCATGCAATGTTGCATGTGACCTTGAGATTCGTTGCCAGCAACGCCACAAAAGTAAAACTCTTTTCTACTTCTGTGATGTCGCTGGCAACAGGCACATGTTGCACAGGTGAACACACAGTGTAATCTCCCTGTTGTAGAGGCAACGTTGCATCCTGTGTCCATCCATGCCTTTAGAGTTCCTCAATACTGCTGGCTATCTCTCTTGCAAATTATATAGTGAAGTGACCTTTTTTTTTGGTTTGGCATTTTGGTGGGCAGATACCCTTAGAATGCTGCACCCCCTCCCTAAAAATACTAGATCCACCCCTGTAATCCACCCCCTGTCCAGATAGAAGTATTTTGAAGTTCTTGTCCAGATAGAAGTATCAGTTGACCAGTATGTGCTCAATAAGGGCTTATTTTTTACAGGTTGGACAGAAAGTTGGAACCACTGTTCAGCAACGATTTGGTGAGTGTAAATGCTAAGTAAATCAATATTAATAATAATAATGACTTGAATAACATACATGTGAATGACTGAGTTCGCCGCATAGTACTAGAAATAAACGTTGTAGTGCTAGAGAAACTCATTAAAAGTATTCCGAACAAGTCATTGCTTGGCCAGAATATCCCATTTTGGATATTCTGGTTGAGTGATCATGCACAAAGCAATTCAAGATAAGGCTCGGGAGGGGGGGGGGGGGGGGGGCAAGGAAGCATAGTATATTCTTTTATCATTTATTTCCCTGGAGCCTCACCTTGAATTGTTTTGTGCATGATCACTTAATGGGCTATTGGAACTTGTCTGGTCAAATCTTTGCCTAATCAATGCCAGTCATTAATTTTGACCAGTACATTGAGCAACAAATGAGGTACAGGGCTCGAAATAGGGGCCTACCAATGGCCAAAATGCAGGTCAAGTTCTACTACTGTCAGGCTAAAAAAGTTTTGAACTGCCAAATGGAAAATAAAATGGCAGGGGAATTTTGCTCCAAAATTATTTATCCTGCCGAAAATAAGAAACTGTCTGGCCATTGATCTTTTCTATTTCGAGCCCTGAGGTATGACCAAGATGAAACCAATTAGGCCAGTTATCATGACCACCAACTGAAAAGCTGTTATCTTTAGCCCTGAGAGATGTGGAGATGTAAAAATCATCGATTAAAATAAACTTTTTAAAGATATATAAGAACCAACACTTAATTCGAGAGTTTTGAGTTTTGGTAAGTTACACTGAAGTACAATGAACTCGCATATGTATCAACTCTATTTTATGCGTGGGTGAGTTTGTGTAGGCGACTTTCTCTGTATGCGAGTTGTCTGTGGTTCGATAACCCAGTGTAAAAAATCAATCAGCTATATTCTATTTATTTCTTGTAAACTCCTCCAGTTTAAGATTTACTAATGTTGAGAGGGGGGAAATATAAACCCTGGGGGAGAGAAGTAAAGCAATAATAACACAGTTAACTACATTTGTGAGTGTTTTCTAATATTATGCTTTCTTGTTTTAAAGGGAAAAAAATCTTGGAACTTGGTGGAAACAATGCAATCATTGGTCAGTCTTCTTGCTTTTAGAGAGTTTACTCTAATTTATCACTCCAAATATAAATATTAATTTTGTAATATGAGTGTTCACAGTACTATAAAGATGACTTCCATTCAGGTTGTTGAAATGTCAGTCACCACCAACAACAGTTTTTCTTAAGACTACACTCACTTGGACAATCATAAAAACTCATGCTCTAATATGCATATTGTTGATTGTGCAGGCAGTGATTTCTCAGACTCCCAAGCCAGAAGTTTGTAACGAAGTCCCTTAATATTAAATTAATCTTGAAATTAAGCCTGAAATTAGATTGCCAAACCAACAAAGCCAGAGCTGTGTGTTTGCATGTGTTTACGTTTACTCTAACTTTTCTGGCTGTGTTTTGTTATAGTGATGGATGATGCAGATCTAAACCTGGTTGTTCCATCTGTCCTGTTTGCTTGTGTGGGGACAGCAGGTCAAAGGTGTACCACTACAAGAAGACTGGTAAGAATATATCCTCAGACCCTTCCCACCCCTCAGTAATGCCGATTCCCCTCTATCAGAGGGTGAATATTAATTTACTCTTAATCAACTTTAATTTTTTTCAGATTCTTCATGAAAAGATTTATGATACAGTTATTGAAAAACTAAAGAAGGCATATACTCAGGTCAAGTATGGCGATCCTCTAGATGGTATGAAAATCTCTCATTTACTACAACTACCAGAATCCCTTGCACACTTTCTCTTGTTCATTTGATTTACATTGTCTTCCTATTCTCATGAGGGATAAACTTTTGAATGATAAAGAAAGTTAAGCAGTTTTATAGTAATCACTTAATATATTAACAAAATGATGCGATTATAATACAATAAATTGGTCTAGGGGAATGAATATGTCACTTGTCTCTTCTTTGATAATCGTTAGACATCTATTAATTCATTCTTTTTTTTGTATTCAGAGGGTGTTATTTATGGTCCACTTCACTCTCAAGTGGCAGTTGATATATACAAGAAGGCAATAGAAGGCGCTAAATCACAGGTGAGGGACCACTGTGGAAACAGCTACATGAATCCATGGATAATTTGAAAAATCAATAGTTTTAGGGATGTCTGTTTTTTTGTAAGTAAATGAGGTCAGGATTTGTAAACTCCATTTATGATCAAGACACTCACAGACTTGAGCACCAGTAACACAGTACAGGTGTAGATATCAGCTCATCTGAGGGGGTGTGCACACCCAGCACCCCTCCCCTAGATCTGCCTCTGCCCTCGCTCACCTATCACTAAATTATATGAAACGTTGATTGTTCTTGATACTTTCATAATAAGGTGACATCTATAACCTTATTAAAAGGTAATAACGTATCCCAGGAAGCTGACAGTGTGCACTTTACCCCCCTCTCTCCATCGGTGCTTTGTTTTAAGAATATTCAAAGCTAAAACTACACGGATTAGAGAGAAGTTGAGACAGACATGGAGATCCTGAAAATCAAATCATGGACCTCTAGCTCCGAAGGCCGCACACTAATCAACTGAGCTATGCCTGCTCCTATAGACCCTTTTAATAAATCCTACAATGCTTTATTTTTGGCGTTTGATGTCAAATTCATTCTTTTCAATTTCATTCAAAGGAACGAATTTCAAAAGAATAAATTTGACATCAAACGCAGAAAATAAAGCATTGTAGGATTTATTAAAAGGGTGTATTATTAGAATTTTTCTCTGTCCCTCTCAGCAAGTCCATAAACTTATTTCTTGTTGTTTTGTAGGGTGGAACCATAGAGTCTGGAGGAAAGGTATTTGTCATATTTTATTGTAAACTAAGTCATGAAGAATAAGGGAAAGTACAATAGAATTCAGTCACCAAGGGGAAGTCTGTAACTACAATTTCAAAAATTTTAGTACATGAAATTATACTACTAGTAGTATATGAGCATGCTTCTGATTGGCTCGTTGTGTCCAGGCTTCTGATTGGCTCAACTACCCTATGTTGGAATGCATTATTTTCATTCAACATTTTGATTGAATTGGCTCTCACTGTCTAAGTGGCCCCGATTATAGTAGTCGCACTGTAATAATGACTCACCATAGCTTGCCATTGTAAATGCCCAGATTGGCCGCACATATTGTATATATTACTCATTACTGAATGGATCACATAGGATTCTTATTCATTTTATCAATATTCCAGGTCATTGATGCGCCTGGTTTTTATGTTGAACCAACAATTATATCAGGACTTCAATCCAATTCTGAGGTTGTTCAGACAGAGGCTTTTTGCCCAATAGTCTATGTCTTAAAATGCAAGGTATGTAAAAATAAACGATGAAATATTGAAAATAAAAAGGAAGGGTGAGAAGAATGTAGATTAAAGAAAATATTCCCCTCCCATATAGACATAGTGTTCTAATAACTGGCCTCAACCAACTATTTTGTGACAGAATTACTGTGATTCTCAGTATCCTGTGAACTTGTTAGTTGCCAGTTGCCCGTTGAATTTTGGTTTTTCACTGCCGCCAGTTAAAAATATAAAGGCCCGTTCACACGTGCGCCGGACTTTTACGGCGACGGGAAATCGTTCGCGTGAACGACCGCCGGTTTTACTGCGGTTTTGGAAATTCACATCGCCGCGATATCGCAGGTGTTTTACAACATGTTCAAATTGAACTGCGGATTAGCTGCGATTTTCTGTCGCTGTTAAATCGCACCTCAAAATCGACGAAAAAATCGCCCGGGTGAACGGGTCTTAAAAGGTACTGATTGACTAGTTTTGGTTGACGGCAGCGAAAAAACCAATTTCCAATTGAGAATCACATTAGGGAACAGAAAATGAAGGAAAATAGACCAGTTGGTGAACAAGAAATGGGACAAGATTTTTGGGAACAGTATTCTAACAAAAACTGGAAGAATGCCAAGGAATGGAAGAAACATGACTGAACAGTTTTCAAGGATATTCTTGCGCTAGAAATAATTAGATGGAATATATTACTGGTTTCACTAATTGCAATATACTCTGCATTGGCGTAATTTTTACTCATTTCAGACCACGTGTCATTCTCTTTAGTATAAGACTCTTTGTTTGAGTTGTATCCATATTCATGTGTCTTCTCATGTGCAACTGTTAAACAAAGAAATGATACTCTAGGAAATGACACGTGGTCTGAAATGGAAAAACATTACGGCCAAGGTAAAGAGGTCTATGGGAAATACTCAGATATTGATTAAGTGGTAAGGAAAGGAAGGGAGGAAATAGGAAATAGAAAAGAAATTATCCCATATTATGTAACTGTTTCATTGTCATGGTGATGCATGTTGTTGTTGTTTCAAACAGAGCTTTGATGAGGCAGTGGCAATGAACAATGACGTCAAACAGGGTCTCGCCAGTAGCATATTCACCACAAATTTTGCAAAGGTCTTCGAGTGGATGGGGTAACTTATTTTATTGTATTTATTATCCTTGTGTCAATGGACTTACTGGGTGGCATGCACTGTTACAGTACTGTCTTTCACCGCTGTGTAGCCCAAGCCTTGGGTCGCGGGTGCAAGTTTCAGGTGAACCGCATGTATGTGAGTTGATTTTGTTTGGTGTGTTGTTTCTCTCCCTTGTCACGAGGGTTTTTCTCTGGGTTCTCTGGTTTTCCTCCCTCTGTAAAAATCATCACATGATTCACAGTTCCCTGCGCCATCTTGAAAGGTAGCCTTGATAATGCTGATGACGTGACTGGTGATTGTAATGACCATACTGCTGTTAATGGTAGTGTACTAATGATCTAATGTGTTTATTTCCTTATAGTGCGACGGGATCAGACTGTGGTCTGGTAAATGTCAACATCCCAACTAACGGAGCAGAGATTGGAGGAGCCTTTGGTATGTTTTGATACTTTAGCTTTACAAGTCTTTTGCCCCTTCCCCCCCCCCCCCCTCATGGGGGGACCGAGGCTGGAGGAATAGGACCCAGGATGCAAGGGGGGTCTGAAGCTGGACAGGAAGGGACAAGGGATTCCAGAATGAAAATGGTTTATGTGTAAGGAGAATAGGGATGACAGATTCATAATACATTTTTCCAGGTGGTGAAAAGCAAACTGGCGGTGGACGCGAGTCTGGTAGTGATGCCTGGAAATCTTACATGAGGAGATCAACATGGTATGTATATGGTATTTGATGTAACATCAAATGTAAACTGTTGGAAGGGATGGAGTAGTCATTAAATGCAAGGAAAGCGCGGGGGAATTAAGGGGTGGGTATTACAAGGAAAAGGATTTATGAAGTAGAGAGCTATTAAATTGTAAAGTTTAATAGAAACTGAATGAATAATTGGATGGATGGGATAAATGGATGGATGGATGAATGGAATGGATGGATAGAACATTTGGATGGCATGGTTGGATGGGATGAATGGATTGATAGAATGGATAGACAAGATAGATGGATGGATAGAATGGATGGATGGACAAGATGGATGGATGGAATGGATGGATGGACAAGATAGATAGATGGAATGGATCGATGGGATGGATTAATGGGATGATGGATGGATGGAATGGATCAATGAAATGGATCAATGGAATGATTGGACGAGATTTAATTGTATGGATTGAGTTTATGGGATGGATGTCTAAATGGATGAGCAGGTAAATAATAGGATAACTGAATGAATTTTCATTTCATTCCAGTACTATCAACTACAGCAAAGAACTACCTCTTGCTCAAGGAATTAAATTTGGTTAGACACACCTCGACTTGCTACTTACAAAGTAAGCAAAATATTTACCAAAAAAAAATAGAAAAAAGCATGCTTTGCTACGGCTAGATTGTGCTAAAATAGTTTTCTAAAAAAATAGCAGCACTTTTGTCACCTAGTGGTAGAATGGTTTTATACGAGGGGGAACCTAAAAGATCATGGACTTTCCAGTTACTTCAATATTGAAGCGCTGTGATTCGTTGTTTTATTTTTCCCGGGTTTTGATTGGTGGAATCGGAAGCCATTTGAGAACTGTGGTATTCGACACTATGATCTTAAAGGATATCTAACTTATTGAATACAATGTGTACTAAGTATGGTCCGTAGGCACTAATAAAAAGCACCGTTTTCAAAAGAACACCCTTGTACACTAGGAGTGACTGCTCTCTACTGTGGTGTGCCACAGGTTAAGTTATGGGTCCTTAGCTACTCGCTATTGTCTGTACTATGGCGTGCCACAGGTTAAGTTATGGGTCCTTAGCTACTTGCTATTGTCTGTACTATGGCGTGCCACAGGTTAAGTTATGGGTCCTTAGCTACTTGCTATTGTCTGTACTATGGCGTGCCACAGGTTAAGTTATGGGTCCTTAGCTACTCGCTATTGTCTGTACTATGGCGTGTCACAGGTTTAGTTATGGGTCCTTAGGTACGCGGTATTGTGGTGTGCCACAAGATTAGTTATGGGTCCTTAGGTACGCAGTATTGTGGTGTGCCACATGATTAGTTATGGGTCCTTAGGTACGCGGTATTGTGGTGTGCCACAGATTAGTTATGGGTCCTTAGGTACGCGCTATTGTCTCTACTGTGGCGTGCCACACGTTTAGTTATGGGTCCACGAGGCAGCCAAGAAATTTGCGTTTTTAACCAGGTGTGATAACTTTTCTAACACACTAGCTAATTTATCTTTACAGTGATATTTCTATAAGTTCTACGTGAATTTGTTTCATGATATTATTTCTTTCCATTTCCTTTTGAAAATCTGTGAGTTTGGTGATAGGCACAGTCCATTTGCTAACGCTGTAAGAAAAAATAACAACAGCAAATGAATGTACAGTTGAATTGACTTCTACTACCTCTTCCCATGCTCCAAAATTGTTTTATCGTATACCCCTTTAAAATTGTTTTTCTTCTTGGAAATACATGGGTAGCTTGTGTGCTCTAAGCTGGTATGGCGCCCGTCTCTCTTCATGCGGCCAGCGTTCGAGCTCTGCCCAATGTAGTATGTGAGTTGAGTTTGTTTGATGCGTTGTTCTCTCCCATACACCCAGTAGTTATTTAAATTGGTCGCCATATTTCGATTCGCTGTATGCTAAGAGGGTTTTCTCCAATTCGAGTTTTGAGTATCGAGAACAGATGCGTAGTGAGGTACCTCCTAAGAATTCTCATTTTCATTTTTGGGATTATTTTTGACCAGAAAAGTCGACAACAACGCAACTTGTTCTTTAGCTTTCCTATTTTATTCTGATGGTGTAATTTGTCTATAACGTGGTCTATTTTGTGTAGCACGGTTTCTAGTTGAACTGGCTCATTTTTCAGTCGACTTGAAGTTGTCAAAGGCCTAACGGCAGTCTTCTTCAGTCGCTCATATTAAGGCTCGCAACTTATCCATTACGCATATTATTATCTCTGAGCCTATCCCACATGGCCTAGTGCCTTACTTCTCATCTATTTTGTGTAGCCTTGACTTACATGGACTGTGGATTGCCTGTAGCGTCTCTCTGGTAATGGAGGAGCGAGATCTCCATGACGCGGGCGTTTGTCACCCTAAAGTGTGATAAATTCACAATTGGATCAATAATAGCATTGGCCAATACAGGATTTGGCAATAGGTTGGGGGTTTGACAAAACCGATTTTTTGATTGCCCGAGATAGAATGAGAATATTAAAAGGTACTTACCACAGCTTTGAGTAGGTCCTCGTAATCTGCTTCGTCTTCATCATCCTGCAACAATAATGTTAAACTAATGTTTTCCCATTTCAGACCACGTGTATCATTTCTTTGTTTAATGGTTGCACATGAGAAAACACATGAATATGAATACAACTAGAACAAAGATTCTTATTCTCAAGACCACATGTCATTCCCTAGAGTATCATTTCTTTGTTTAACGGTTGCACATGAGAAAACACATGAATATGAATACAACTCAAACAAAGAATATTATTCTCAAGAGAATGACATGACTTTAAACAACAACTTCTTATAATGATTACAATACACAACCTGTCCGCATGGTTTTGTCAGAAGATCTCCCTCGGGGTTGATCGGGGTCTGTTGGAACAGAAATGAAATAAGAATTATAGATGTGAATATTTGTTTGTCTTCAAGCTATTTTTATCGGAAAAAAATCCGAGCTCTGGCAGGATTTGAACCCACGACCTTCGGGTTTCTAGCCGACGCCCTAACCAACTGAGCTACAGGAACTCATGTGAGCGAGCGTGGTCTATGATGGTATTTAGCCAGAGTTAAGAATTATTCCCACTTTTTTAGGGAAAGGGACCAGAAAATTTCGCATAACTATAAAACGGCACGGCACGGTATCATGCTTTCAACCAATCACAGTACACAATTTATCCAAGATCACTGCTTATCTGATTGGTAAATTGCTCAAACAAATCACGCCGTCAAGGTCACGGTGTGAAAAACTAGAGGTACAAACATGTGTACGTATAGACCTCTTGCACGTGACGTCAGAGCAGCTCAATTTGGGGGACAACACAAGAAGAGAATTGGAAACCTATTGTTTTGTCCTCCAAATTGAGCTGCTTTGACATCACGTGGAAGGAGTCTATAGCTTTTTGATCTCGGGTCCCAAAACATTTTCTGTTACAAACAAGTACAGTCCCATCCCATGACTTTCAAATGGCTTTCTTTCTCAACCAATCAGAAAACGAGACAATTCATAACAATCCAATCACAATTGCTAGAATAAGGAAGCCATTTAAGAGTCATTGTTGTAGCCTTGCCTCTTGATGGTAGGTGACCATATCATCGAGGGTCTTGAACACTTTAGGCAGTCCTACGATGACGTATTTACCAGATCGTGTCTGGTCTATCATGTAGTGCTTACAGCGACTGGCAACCCTGAAAAACATGCAAGATAGAGTGATGTTGTTTAGCCCGTGAAAGAAATTTAACAGATTTCCGATGGTTTAGAGTGGTATGTCCTCTTATTTACCACGATATGACGTCAAAAAATCGTCAAAATGTTATGTACTCACGAGGCGAAGCTAAGTGGGTACATAACTAATTTTGACCAACTTTTGACGTTATATCATGGTAAATAAGAGGACATACCACGCAAAACCATCGGAAATTGTTTTTTTGCCATAACAAAGTCAAATAAAAGATCCAAAAGCGAAGAAAAAGTTCGGAAAAAAAAACCGTTTGAAGCGCGCGCTTCCTCCTTGCGCGAGCAATTCGTCATTTATCGGTATGTCCTCATTTACCACGGCTCTCGACCAATCAGCGCGCGAGAAATTTCACAGTTATGGTAAAAATGACTACTTATAGTAGTAATATTTGATAAAGAACAAAAGAAAACAATGGATTTAGAGTCTACCATCAACTATTAGTTTACGAGTTAAGTAAAACCACTCTGATATAGACCATTTTCGACATCGTAAGATACCGCTGTGTTCATTGACTACAGATTCATTTACGCAGGGTTAGCCTCATTTCAGTGTCAAATTTTCACAAATAGTGCCAAGGACCGAGAGCCAAATATTTTCCCGTTCGGACCGACCTTAACTCAGTCAATAAGCATTTTATCATATGACCACATATAAAAAATCGATTTCAAAGCGGTTTTAATAAATGCGAATCAAAATGCGTAGTTTTTACATGATTGACGGCAGCGAGTCCGAACGGCGAGTCCGAACGGGAAGTTATTACACTTTTCGGAAAAGCGTACTTTGTTTGCTGACGACATTTTCCCCAAAGGTTTTTTTTAGAATCACGCGTACAGTGAAATACGGTCATATGATAAAGTAAAGAATGCTCAACTTCAACAATACAAACACTTTGAAATTCCACGGACCTTCACTGGAACACGTGAATATTCTACACAAAATCTGTTAGACTTTTTTGCTCTATCACTATTCTCGACTTCGTGCGCTTTAAGGAGGCTAGAAAGGGTTTTTGAACTTGCATACAGACTAACAAAAATAACCCTGAAACTTTATATGACTAATATATGACCGTAAGTTGACCCAGAAGACGAAAGACCATAAAGTAAAGGTTGGAATGAAAATAAAAAAATGACGTAACACGTTGCTATGACAATGATAGAACACTTCAAATGTGTGCAAAGTTTTTCATTTAAAAATTCATAACTCAAAAACCGAATGGTGAAAGTCATTTAAAATTGGCATGTTTGAAGTTCATGATTCAATCTTTGTTTAGACCGAAAAAGAAAAAATTCTGTAATGAGGAATTCTCAGAAATCAATGAAGTTTATTTTAGGAAGTTCCCCATTACAGAATTTTTTTATTTTTTCTTAGCACTTACGAACCATTAAATAAAAGCCACATGCAAAGTTTTAAAAAAATTTACCGTCCACTTTTTAAGTTATTTTAGTTTAAGTATGAGGTTTTTTGGGACAAAATTTTCCTATTCCATTTCAAATGATTCAGTGCTACGTCATTTAAGAGCGCGCGCGCTCATTCATTGAAAACTATTTCGAGCCTCCTTAAGAACAATAGGTGCATCAATGGTTGTACGAAATTTGAACAGCTTGCAATGATAGAGATATGTGAATAATTGTCCAAGGTGTTAAAAAATCTATCATTGGAAGCTCACTGTTCGTCTCGCTTCGATGCAAAGGCACGGCTACCTTTCAAGAGGACGCAAGGGACTGTTAAGAGGACTATTCTATAGCAGCTACCCACCTAAAACTCAAGGAGTACCCAAAACGACTCTCACTGACTCGAATGAGGAAACAGCCTAAGGCTTTGTTGGTCAGAAGCCGCTCTGCTCTCCTGTGAGGAAGACAAGAAAAAATGAATTAAATAGAATCCAAATCCCTTACATTATTCTGTACAGCCCCCCCCCCCCCCCCCCTGACCCACACAGATACACACTTTCACAAACAACAATGGTTTTAATAAAAGTAGTTTTTCCTGCTAATTGCGGGCTGGGTTTCAATCAGCTGATAAAAGTCTTTGAATCTCATTATCTGCTCCAAATGGTGTTCAAACACTGACCACCATGTGCTGTCAGCCAGAAAGAATTCTATTGAAAACTTGTGATTCAGCTGATGAACATTCCGCATGAGACAGGAAATGACGTCAAGTGAAACCCAGCTATACCTTCTTGTAATGACGCCATGGAACCAATCATGGAAGACACCATCAGCCATCATCCCAGCACCCCTTGGGGCCTGCGTCTCCTGGTACCATTGAACAGCACTGGAACACAATTACAACATTAAGTTAAACTTCATTTAAGAGAACTCAAAACGTATAACTGATACAGCATATGCAAAATGTTTTGACTGTTAGGTACTGGTGTCGAGATACCATGAAAGCGAGGTTAGTAGGGCCAGAAAAGGGTAAACATTCATACACTATATAGATCATAATAGTTTTCGGTTTTAGCACAATACAATGGTAACTAATCATTCAACAGCCATGAGTTTTATTCATGGGCTGCCTGTGGAAGAACTTATCCGTACAATAAGAGAATGGTAACGACCCCAGCCCGCATAGAAGTTTGGGACAGTGGGGGTAGTTGGTTAAGATAGACCTCTTTACCTTGGGCCCAATATCAGACCACGTGTCATTCCCTAGAGTATCGTTTCTTTGTTTAACAGTTGCACATGAGAAGACACATGACTATGGATACAACTTAAAGAGTCTTATTCTCAAGAGAATGACACGTGGTCTGAAATTGGAAAACATTACGCCAAAGGTAAGGAAAGATTTCAGTTTTCTCTAGCCCGAACGACCTCAGGATCAAGAGAGGTAGAGCAGATAGTCTGGTGTATTTACTCACGTTTCTTTGGTTGTGACAGCACCAAATCTTTCTTTATTGGGGTCGGGCGCCCGTACGAATTCATCTTCATCGATACAACCATCACCAACACCTTCGTCTTTGGTCTATATAATATGTCATGTAACGTCATTACTACTACTTTGATCAATTTTGATCAATGTTTACTGAACATTAAGGGTGGCAGATCGTAACGCAAAGTAAGGAAGACATAATGTGGCGCAATGTAACGCAATGCATTGGAATCTCATGGGATGTAACGTGGCGCAAGGTAACGCAATGCATTGGAATCTCATCGGATGTAACGTGGCGCAACGTAACGCAATGCATTGGAATCTCATCGGATGTAACGTGGCGCAACGTAAGGCAATGCATTGGAATCTCATCGGATGTAACGTGGCGCAACGTAACGCAATGCATTGGAATCTCATCGGATGTAACGTGGCGCAACGTAACGCAATGCATTGGAATCTCATGAGATGTAACGTGGCGCAACGTAACACAATGCATGGGAACCTCATGAGATGTAACGTAACGCAATTACTATGAGTAACGTAGCATAACGGCATTCTGATGTAAGGCAGATAACCACACCCTTACTAACCTGCTTGTCGAAGTTAGCGGTTTGGGTTCCCATCTGTCCGAAGTCAATTGAAGCATATTTAGCAGTGTGATCCCTCTTTGGCTTGGGAATATCTGAACGAAATATATAGACAACATTGAAAGGGGAGACTACTTAACCGGGTGATGATGCACGATCGATGATGACGATGGTGATCATGATCATGATGATGATGTATGATGATGATGATGATGATGATGTATGATAATGATGATGATGATGATGATGTATGATAATGATGATCATGTATGATCATGATCATGATGTATGATCATGATCATGATGTATGATCATGATACTTGATGATGATGAAGATCATGATGATGTATTATGATGATGATGTATGAAAATGATACTTGATGATGAAGATGATGAGGTATTATGATGATGATGATGTATGATAATGATACTTGATGATGAAGATGATGATGTATGATCATGATCATGATGTATGATAATGATACTTGATGATGAAGATGATGATGTATGATCATGATCATGATGTATGATAATGATACTTGATGATGAAGATGATGATGATGATGTATTATGATGATGATGATGTATGATAATGATACTTGATGATGAAGATGATGATGT